>QGOI01007714.1:0-34387 GCA_003313885.1 Boletus sp. MG55 | reverse complement strand
TGTCATGTCTCCGCACTTCCACGAAGGAAATCGATAGAAAGGGAGTCGAGGACCTGCAGTTCTGGCACTGTTCTGCTAGTCGGGGTTGCGTTCATCAGAATGTCACACTGGCTGTCATCCGCCAAGCCTGCCGGAGAGCGGAATTTGAACTCAACTACAAGGCCTCTTGCTATACGTGAGGACTGTGAGCAGTCCAGCGTTAGTGAACAGCAGGACGCACATTTTGGTGCGGTGTGATGGGGCCGGCCGCAGCTTGGGCGAGAGAGGGAAGCCGGTTTCCTCTGTTGACTCCAAATACGACATTTTATCCCAGAGCAATCCCGGCGCACAGTGCGGTATCTTGTTGAAACGTTGATCCTGGCACCAGGCTACTGGCAAGAGTTGTACGACCTGTCAGCATAGCTCAGCGTTCGAACTTGAAATTTTTATGTATCACAATGATGCCACAATCGTAGCCCATGAATGTACTGGCGCCGTAGCTCCGAGTCCCACATAGATATTAGACATCATTTCGGGCTCCACAACTATGTACCCAATGTTCCTCCGCAATTACCGTGCGACTTTGACGACGCTGTTCATGAATTACTAACCTAGCTATCGCCAAGTTCCAACCTAATTGAAAAGAAACATATATCCCTACTACATACTCAATCATAGAATGGCCCCTGATTAGTATGCATACAACTCAGTGGCCCTAAACAGCAGATTTGCAAGTAATCTGCCGAAAGGCCCGAAACGAACAATGTAGATGTGACACCATGTTACGGCCTGTGACAACTTGTGACTGCCGACTTTTGGGTAGATCACGAAAACCAAGGCTGGAGCTGATAAGTTCGTCCATTTTGCAAACCTCGTGTCTGTTTGTAGGTCCAAACTGTCAAGTTTTCCGTCTTGGGAAGCTTTTTTGCAAGGGTGGTACCGGGACTACTACAACTCTGGTGATCGGAAACGTTATTCAAGAGAATGGCGGAGACTGCAGTTGGCGAAACGACTAATCCCAGAGCCATAACGGCAGAAACCACAGACAGTAAGTGCCCAGAAATTATCCACAATTAACTATCAAGACCCGACCACGTATCTTTGGTATCAGCGTTGCGTATCAGGCAGATCACGGCAGACCTGACGGAGGTGCTGCGTCACTTGGTCCTGTGGCCAGACAAACCACTTGATTACGTCCGTCTCGACGAGGATAAATACGGGTACCATTTCGGTGCCTTTCTGCATTCTCAGGAAACGCCGGTCGCTGTTATCTCTGTCTTTTTCGAACCCATTCCACCTACCGGGACTAATGATCGTACAGCAAGTGGAGATCACGGAACCTCAGCAAGGTTCAGGAAATTTGCTTGCCATCCAGAGTTCCAGGGTCAAGGTATTGGGTCGAGCTTGCTGCGCTACGCGGCATCGCATTGCTCGAGTGGGGGTGCAACAGTCTTTTGGTGCGACGCTCGGCTGAGTAGTAGCCAGTGGTATGAAAAGCGAGGCCTCGTTCCTTTCGGGGACACATTTTTCAAGGATACAGTGGAGTATACACGCATGAAGATGGTGCTGTGAACGGTGAGGTGGAAGGGCAGCTGGGATCACACCCTGGAGTGGCGCCCAGACTTTACCTCGCACTAAACGGATGTAACAGCGGCAGAGTAAGTGAACTGGTCTAGATGCAAACGGAAGTGTTTCTGGTCGCAGCTGACGGCGAACACTTAGGTCATTCGTGGTGATTTGTTGTGATGATACCACCACCCTGTACCCCGGATTTCCATCTTCAAATGTGGATACTTAACAACGTTGACCGCCTGATGTCTTCCTCGCGGTTTTAGGGTGCCGGATATGATTTTTAGGTCGGATTATTAATCCGGGAATATCGGAGGCGCTCCACTTGATCCAATCCACCTTTGCATGCATATAGTTCAACATGTGTCAAGAGTGACCTGAATTTTTTGTGATTTGCTCGCAACGGCAGTGAAATGAAAGCTCAGCGCAGGGTGTATTCCTTTACTCCCTTACTCCGCGGGTTCCTGCATAAACTCTGTCCTGCACCCCGAAGGTAGGTGGAGCGTCAGCGTATTCTCCTTTGCGCTGTTACGTTCGACTTCCCCTCGGCCGCGCGCAGCTCCTGCCCCCCAAGACACCACGTCTGACTTGGTTACGGCAAGACGAGCTCTTTGATGTTCCATAACAGTCGATCGATCCGACCCCCAACACTGCCTTGCTCTCCGCGGCATTATTCAGAAATGCAATGAGCCTCAGACGTTCCACCCAGTGGACAACGTGCGGTTGCATTAGATCGACATATGTCTGATGGGGCTGGGCTGCCGCCTCTCGACGCCAACGCACTATAGCTGGACATGGTTCTGCTGGCCATTTCGAGTGCGCTCAGGCGATGTAAAGTACATGCGTTGATCCCCGTGTCATCGAAGCGCACATATACCAACAATTAAGCCTATCGCTCGGGATGCTGTCACGGTAGGCAAAGCGGTACTATCGTGTAAGCGAACCCTTCAGTCCCTGAAATTCCTGTGTAAAGCCCTTACGAACGCACCGTCGATTTCAACGTGGCCGCATCGGCTGTGCTCTCCAGGGGCCGCGGTGCGGATGTCGGACCTTGACGAATGCCCATATTCATTATATAAACTCAACGTTGCCGTTGCCGTTCATAGGACACCCACTGGCATGGCCGGTTTCCTTTTGCGACGAGCCTGCAGGATGCCCGATCAGTGAAGCTATCAGGTGCTGATGCAGAATGTTTAGATGAGACCTTGTGTAAATTTTGTGACAGAAAACAGCCGGCGTGGTTCAATGGGCAGATATGTCTTCAAAAAATGAGTATCGCAACAATAAAATAAATCGACGTGACGGACGATCGTATAAAGGCAGCCGTCAAGGCGACAGGGTGAGGTCTCGAAACCCTCCAACCCATTTTTCTCGCAGTCCCAACCCCTCCTCTGTCACCCCCCTCCTCACTCCCCATTTTATTCTTTGGACTCATTGCTGGACCCAGCCATTGAGTGGCCTTTGGTGTCACTCCATGCTTACTTTATTCTATGATTCCAAATCACTTGCGTGAACACTTTCGGTTGAATTTGTCATGCACTGACTTGGTTCATAGCCAATATAGTAGGTTGGAGTGTCCCACCCGCCTCCGAGTGGTCGATTTCATGCATGCGTCCAACGGTCGACGTCCATCTTGCTCGCCGTCTCATCTCTCAGCACGTCCGTTCGCATTCCCCCCGTACGCTTTGCATCCACCTGGGCTCACCAGCGCCATCTTTCGTTCTTTCTCTTTCCGTCTTTCACGCTGTCAGGGGGCACTTGGTGTTACCCCGAAACCGGTTAAGCTTTTTAATAATTTGAGTTGCGGCTCGCACCCTCTACCCCACATCCTCAATATGGTGACGTTCGCAGCAGACGGGCTATTGTGAACTTTTTCTTCCGTTTATTTTGTTTCATTCACTTTTGACATTAATTTTTATGACCTCGGTCGTTGTATGTAGAGGTTTCCACACATCCCTGCTGATGGCAGGTGATCGACGTGGCGATCCGTTGCGGACGGCCTGGTATGGCGGAACAACCCGTCGCCCAGTTCGTTCCAGATCTAGAAATTGAATGTTATCAGTGCCGATTTTGCCAGCGCGCCTACTTCATTTGACCACATACCATTCGGAGCCGTGTTGCACGCTCTGCCTTGCATTCGAAAAAGGAACCCTGAAAATAAAATCGCGCATCAAGTACCACCGTCTGAGCTGCCAAGGCGCTCTTACAAAAATGGCGTCGGTCAGAGGATCTAAAGATCTTGACCAGAACGGGCGTATCCCACGGCCGAGGGCATTGCAGCGTCTCTCTGTCAAGCTCTCTGTGCATCCTTTGCTATGTTTCTGAGTGATTTCTTTCAGTGAGCTCACACAAGAACAAACACCTTGCGATGGGATCTTGTCTGTCTAATGAGAATCCCAGGAAGTGAGTGCCAAAAAATAAGGGTCGTGCACAAACATGGGCGATAAGGAAGATCCGGACGAATAGGCTGTGAGAGTGCTGAGGAAGGTAGATACAGTGACATAAACGGTGCAGGGATACAAACATCGATAGCGGATTCACATGCGAAGGGTATGCTGACAGCTGTGTCATTTCAACAGTTCTTCCACGACTTTATCTTCCGATATATTTGTTACGTTCGCTCCGCGGTAGTTCAATCTCCGGAGGACATCAATCTGTCCGTGGGGGGAGCGGTCATGATAAGTAACAGCACAGGCAAAAACACTTGTGAGTTTGATACGCACAACTTTCGACCGTTCAAATCCGAGCCCTTCGAATTGGTCTACATGTGCCCTCTCGAGGCCAGCGATCGCGACTTCATCCCTTTGCGGCCCCATCGCAGGGGCTTTGCCTCGCGAACCAGAGCCTCCGGCGTAAACTTGAGTCCAATATCTCGCCGTCTCCTCGAAGCTACGCTTGCTCGTCGTGTAGTGTTTTGCGACTTCAGCATCCTGAGGGTCGTTCGGTTCAGGAGAACACAAAAGGGACTGGAGCGATATCAACGTGGACTTGAGAGTGAGAACAGGGGACCAGGCATCTTTCAGGATGTCAAGGCAAATGGCACCGGAAGCCGAGGAGACGTTGGGATGGTACACCTTTGTGATGAACTTCATCTTAACTGGTTGGAATGGATACGATTCGGGGATCACAATATCCTGTACCGTAGGGATTTATGATACCATCGGTGACTAAAAAAGGAGGTTGACTGACCACTTCGAATGTACCACCTTCATATGGCGTGTCTTTTGGCCCCGGAAACGACCCTTTGAGATGGAAAGGAGAGTTATCGATGAGATCGATATTAATGCTGGAGGATTTATCGTTCTTGCAATCTGAGCGAAGCGTGGGTTAGCGAAACCCCAACATGCCTCTGGATCACTGACCTGCAATTTCCTTGTTCACTCGCCGGAGACGGGCATCCATAGCGACCCAATATTCGAAAACGTTTTAGATAGCTGGTGCGGTTCTGTGTACGGCGTGCGGTGACCCTATGAGTTGGTCTGGGGAGCAGTCGAACACAAGATCCCTCTTCACCTAAGCCACGTGACTTTATCGCATTCGGGGGATATCGCGCTTGATCAGCCTTTGTTGAAAGACCGAAACCCATCTATCAACGATCTCCGCATAAAAACCCAGCACTTACGACCATGACGTCTTCAATGCGCAAGAAGATGGAAAACTTCGTAGACGGTCTCCAAAATGACATCGTCGCCGCACTCGAGCAGCTCGACCCCAATGCGCCTAGGTTCAACCGTGACGCGTGGACCAGAGCATCGGGAGGTAGAGGTTTGTCGTGCGTCTTCGCCTGCACACCCGAGGCTGGTCAAACCACCTCGACGCTGCAGACCATAGTCGAGAAAGCCGGAGTAAATGTGTCCGTCGTACACGGCATTCTCCCTCCGGCTGCTATCAAAGAGATGCGGGCGGATCACTCTTCCCTCCCCTACGACGAAAAGACCAGTCTTCCATTTTTCGCCGCAGGCATCAGTCTTGTTATCCATCCACGCAGCCCATTCGATCCGACTGTACATGCCAACTACCGCTACTTCGAAATCACTGAACAAGCAGGCGAAGGAGAACAGACGGGCAAAATACTTGCTTGGTGGTTTGGCGGTGGATCCGATCTAACTCCATCCTACCTTGATGAAGAGGACGCAAGTCACTTCCACACAACACTGAAGGATGCTTGTCAGAATGACGAGCTGTACAGCACATTTAAAAAGTGGTGCGACGAATACTTCTTTATACCCCACCGGCAGGAGACTCGCGGAATCGGAGGATTGTTCTTCGATGATCTCTCAAACGAGAAGCATGCCCGCATCTCGGAGGAAGTTAAGAGGCCGAGAGAACCAGAGGAAATATTCGAGTTTATCTCGCGTCTTGGCAACGCCTTCATCCCATCGTACATCCCCCTTCTGCAGAAAAAACGCGATGTTCCCACAGATCATCATCGTCGATGGCAGCTTCTGCGCAGAGGGAGATATGTGGAATTCAACTTAGTGTATGATAGAGGCACCAAGTTTGGATTAAAGACGCCTTCCGCGCGGATCGAAAGCATCTTAATGAGCTTACCAGAGACGGCGAGGTGGGAGTACATGTCGGAGCTTGGGACACAGGCAGGGAGCGAGGAGGAGCGGATTATAAAAGTCTTGAAGAATCCACAGAGTTGGGTGTAGAGGGCGGTCTTCGTTGAAACTGGAATCACGTGTATCAAATATTGCCACAATCTTTCTGTAAACTATGCTATAGAGTCCGATGGATGATCTAGGCCATAGGTCTGTATTACAAACGTCCGAAACGTACAGTGATCTGAAGCGTCCTGAATCCAAGTTTAAAACATTCAATCACTTGTAGGCTTATTGACTTCCTGTTGAGTCTGGCCTTTCTCGTTCCTCGCATTGCCTGTCTCAATCATCAGTAACTGGCTACGAACACCCCATTCATAATACTAACCAGCGACTTGCTGAGACTTGTCGCCACTGACAGCGCCGACGATCGAGTCTTTGTAGCCGCCCAACCTATCGGCGACGCCTTGGGCGTATCCCTTGGCCTGAGCAGCCTTGTGTTCCCCTTCGCCGCGGGTATGTTCGTCTTTGCCCGCCTGCTGCCAGGCTTGTGAGCCCGTCATCTCGCCAACCTAGAGAAACGTCAGATCGTGTCGGCGCGACGAGGGGAGAACATACGTTCTCAACGACCGATCCTTTGACGGAGTGAAGCTGGCCAGAGAGTTTGCTACAGTATCCGTCAGCTTCATTCTCCGTTCACAAGTCATCTCGCCCGCTGACCTAGGATCTTGGTTGGATTGGTTGGTCATGTTGGTGTTTGGGATAGAAAATACACTGGATGCGACTAGAGAGGGAGAAAAATGCGACTGGAGGGTAACGTCGCCTCGCCATCCTTTATATACCGTCCAAGAGCACCATACGCATTAGGCAAGTGTGGTAGTTCGATGATGACATGCGCGCCAAATGACATCATAGCTGTGATCTGGTGACGTAGGACGAAGGCGCCAATCGAACGCGGAACGTCGGCCACGCTCAATCCTTTATATTTGTAAGCAAGTGAATAACGGGGAGCGTACTCGGCTGCACGATCGGCACGATACTCCAAACTCGGCGAAGCGCCCGTCGGCCGGCAGCAGGGATAATACATTTACTCTTCTGATTGCGGCAGACCGAAGAGCACGCTGGCCGCATCATTCCCGCTAGAAGAAAGACAGATAAGATAATATGCAACAGGAAGAGCGGGGGTAATGCACGCGATGGGACGGGAGCGTTTCCAGATGCTCACACTTCCAGCGGAACGTTGGAAGAGTCACTAATCAGTAGTTATGTACCAATCAACCAACTTATCAAAGCTTCGATCAATGTCACATCAATCTCTATTGACACTGCACCCTAACAAACCACTTTAAGTTCAACTTGACCGCCATTCCAACGGTGTATGTATGAGTCACGCAAATTATTCAATCCCAGCCCTACCTTGTTACCAATTTCAAATGAGCAACCCTAACAGGTTCAACCTTGATGTGAGCCAGGCGTATGTTTTCTAGCATATGCCTCAATATAGCGCACTGCCACTGAGCGCAAAGATACAGACCTTTCCTAGAAAAGTTTTCTTCTGTGCCACCCTATCTGGCCAAAAAGTGGCAATATCGTGTGGGGCCATACTGCAGCACCATGGACCGTCAAACAACGGAACAAAAAGGAGGGTGGTCATTTACCATTGCACAGTGCCGCATCTGCCGCGAGTTGCCGCAAGGTTGTAATGTGAAGTCGCTACAAAGGAGGACATCAACGCTCATTCTTCTGTGGGTCAGGGACCAGGGTTGAGTGGGGCACCAGAAAGTGCATGTGTCATAATATGAATTCCGGCGCGTTCCGTAACAATACTTCACTTCAACTTCCGTTGCATATTTATGTGACAAGTTGTGTGATTCGATGCACGCATACCCTTTTTTGCATTGAAGAAGTCCACGGTAAATACGTTCACAGACGGTCTCGACATAAACAGTGAACTTATCTCTGACAGTGAGCAGGATCACGGTCGTATCAGAACCAGGCACTGTGATCGAAGTGAAGCACTGGCATAACACTCTCCTACTTAAACCTACCGTTACGCCGGCCACTTATCTCGTAAGGAACATGTCGTCAAGGATTTCAGGGACATGCCGATTGGCTCTTGACGTTATGCACAGCGTAGTAGTAGTTTACTGTGCTGTCAAGCAACCTCCGAGCTTCCCCTAAACGTGGATTAGGATACTGGCATAGCATCAGCTTTTGGTAACCTCTGCCGAATCTGAGTTCAAAGCACTTATGAGGGGGTGGGACGTTAAATAGAGTTACATACACATGTCAAGCTCGGCGTGTGATCATCGCCGAGGATGTAGGCTATCCCCTAATACAATGATCGGTTTCCAGGTGGATCGCAGGTGGCATTGATATCTCTAAGCAGGAATCAGGATACGGCACGAATTCGTTGTGACAGGCGGAGAGTCCGAATGGTCTTTATTACAGTATGACTACACGCGGTCAACACGGAGAACAGCGAACAGGCAAGTGACAGGGGCGATAAAGCCCTATAGTGAGGTTAACATGGCAGCTTCGAGGGAACATTCCGAATGAAAATACCGATTAAAATTCCCTCCAGATGTATTCCGTGTTACAATCGAAGTCTAGAACATATGTGCCATGAGACGTGGCAATGACCGTCCTCTCGAAATCGCTGACAAAGATTACCCGCTGAAGTGATGGACAATAAAGCCGTAGCTCGCTTGCCAGTGCCCGCAGGCCTGTCGGAATAGGTGGTGGTGGTTCCCACTCCGAAACGTCCACTTCAACACACTCCAGAGAACCGAGTTTCCGCAAAAGCCCATAAAGCTTGAGACGCTTGATAAGGGTGTCAACCGACGGCGACATTGTCAAGGTAGAACTACGTACAACGTGGCCATCGATGGGCAGAACAAGCGTTCCAAGATATCGCAGGTCATGGACCTGATTCTGCAACCTCACCACGGATTCAAGGAGCTCCATGCAAAACGAATCGGAGTAGCTCGAATCGGCAATATCGAGCGAACACAAATTGCACGTCGTCTCCATCAACTTTGAGAACAGGAGTGATAACTCTTCCCTCTTCTCCAGCAGCCGAGTTTTAGAGAAGCATGTTTTGAGACGGGAGATAGGTCGGGTGGGAACCAAGGCACAGGCGGCTTCGGCAAAAGTGCATTCCAGGGTGGATAAATTTGGAAGAGCGCCAGGGTTTAGGGGTGATGATACGGATGTGGAAGTTTGGGCGGTATCCTCGGGAACAGAATAGTCTACGATATACAAGTCATCGATGTCGGGCTGGGTATTCAGAAATGATACAAGATGAGCATCCCACTGCAGGTCACAGTGGAAGCTACGAAGCTGGAATGTCGTGCCGTTGAGAATCCAGGCCTGAGCCGTGTCGCCTGTATTGTCGAGATGGAGGTTCAAGGAGCATAAGCTTGTCGTTTGGCGGAGCGCGTTGGATACGGTTGGCCAAAACTCATTCGGCAAACAGACCTCGCATTGAGGCCTACCGTCACCGTCATCCACGTCGCCGACGAGAAGCGTAAGGGATTCGACCAGCACCGCAAGGCGGGGAGTCCTTGCGAACAGGCTGCACATCCCGAAGGTGTTCCACGCATTCGATGCGTAAATGGTGTTGTACAGCACCCGCTCTGCTGCCCATTGAAACCCCTTGTTGACCCTGCAGAGGGTGCAGAGATCTTTTTTATTTTCCGCGTGTTTAGCAATGAGACGATACGTCTCTAGCGACAATTCCATATGACGATGATGATCTGCATCACCTGGGAACAAGCATTCCATCGAGTGAACTCTGCTTTACAAAATAAAGTCGGCTACTTACCAGCAGAAGCCAGCGGTGGTGACAGAGTGGTAAGTCTTGATATGAGGATAGAAGTGAGAGGTAGAACGGGCGATGGGATCAAGACCCTTTGAATGGCAAACACAGACGTGAAATGCTAACCGAATTTGTGTGATAGTAGTAGAATAGCGAACTATGCCACCAACAGAGGACCCGGGCCTGTCCTAGCCTTTTTAAGTTTGACCGGCCCATCCGAGTCACCAAAACGCCCAGCTTTGGAAATGGGCTGCGGGAACAAGGCCGGTTGATAGGCACAATCACATCATTGCTGATCTTGTGCACTGCGCCATCAGCAAACTCGGCTTCGGGACGCATTTTTTTTACCTGCCCGAACGGTCGCCATGTAATGTGGAGAGGACAGGGACAACCCGGAACTGGAAGGTGTGTAATTGTGATCGCTGGATTATGCCAGTGGGAATATCCACGCGAGAATCATGTGGCCATCCGCGTGTGCATGCGAAAACCCAACAGTTGGTTTGACAACGTCATGCATCTCGGTGAGGGCCAGCAATTCGCTACTAATCGGCAAGCAAATCCAGTGCAAAATTCATATGTTGGTCTCAGGGAAGGATGGTAACCTTTGTTATATGCAGCACAGGCGCACCAGCCCTGCAGACAACAAAATTAGATCCAGATTGAATCATGCGCATTTGAATGGCTCACGCTTCTTGAATGTCCTATTTCCGCCAGGTAAGCATGTGAACACATGCCTGTGGGCATTCCGCAGGGCATATTTGGCTAGACCGGCGCCGTTCCGAGACGAAACCATTGTTTCATCTGAATCCCAAGCAGGAATACAGTATGGCCACCATTTTATCTGATGTCCTCTCAAGGTCAGCGGCTGGTGAATTCATGAGCGGCGGATTGACTTTCTGCCCAAACCATGTGGTGCTATACTCGTGATCTGATTATCAGCTGTACTCATCCTTCTCTACCAGCCGAATCCAAGCATCATGAGTCACAAAGTATGTCAACTGTTTCAATACCACGTACCTAGGCATAGGACATCACATTGACTTCGAAGCTTATTTCGGGCGCCCTTCTTTAGGTTTGCCCATTTGAAATCCGTTGATACCTACCAACGCTAGCAATTCAGATCATGAAACAACGTCCCTGCTGGAATCGACGTGTGTAACGCCACAGCGCGTCCAGTAAGCAGGTGTGGTGTTTTCTGTGAAAGAAAACGGAAATTCTTGAGGCTGACAGCGTTTGCCCACTAGTTCCGCAGCTTGGGAGCATAATGTTGTACCCAGCACGGTGACATCTGACGGAACAAAATATTATCCAAGTAAAACCTAGAAGGTATCCTGATTCCTGAACCATATCGATAAGCTTCGCCCAGTTGAAAAAACGCTATTGCACTGCATTTCCAATGGTGATCACATCCGACGATATCTATAGGTATCCCGCATCACTGAGTCCTGACCTTTGGCCTACTTGGAGCAATGATTGTCCCAATGTTGCAATAAAAGCTTATTTATCGCACTCACGTCCAGCAACGGGAAAAACATGGGTATCCCTCACAGATTTTTCGATAAATTGCATGCTTGAGTCATGTAGCCTTCGCAGGCGCATCCCCAAAAAGCATTGTCCAAGCTTGGTGGCGAACTATGTTTCTGAAGCGTGATAAGAAGTGCCTCGGTAATGAGTGGGGTCGAGCAGCAGAAATCATTACATTAACAAGGTGTAGAATCCATTTGTCATTCAGATTACCTGGTACTGTATAACCATATCGTTTATAAATGGAAATGTCAGTAGAGTGATGCAATTCGAAGGTCGGTAGGTCACGGAATGGAAAAAGGTGAGCACCATACATGGGCGTGCGACCAGGAGCTCATTCTAGCTTCTCTAATTCCTCTAGTCTTTGTAGGACAACGTCTTTGCTGGTCTCTTCCATCTCACCAGCTAAGAATATTTCGTCCAAAATGGCATACACCTGACAAGTTCGATGGGTGAAAAAGGGAGGCTTGTACGACCAAAGGAGGTTTCTAACCTTGTAGAAGTTGAAAACGAGATCCAATTCGCACACGTTATCGAAAAAGGAATCTTGAAGAAAGTGCGCGAAAGCTTTATCAGCTATCGAAGGTAGTGGATTGTCAGCGAGGTGCAGGCTTACCGAGAATCTCCACAAAGAGATGGATAGCTTCGAGATAGGCAAGTTCATTGTCGTTGGCATCGACGCACACACAGAAAAAAAGGCCTGCATAACGACGGTACACAATCTTGTGGTTCTTGAACTGTGGGCCATGCGGATGAGAGGAAGCTCGTTTCATTACTCACAACAACTGACCTCTACGAAATTGGATTGATACTTCTGATCACGAGGGGCGACTAATCTGTGTACTTCACCCCGAAGCCTCACCTAAACAAGGGACAGCTATTCTAGCGCACTCTGACACAAGAAGTATCAAGTACCTTACCTTCTCCTCATCATCGTAGGGTACATACCACTTCGACAATCGGGTTTTCCCTTGCCTGTTCTATATTCTTGTTAGAAAAGGATGCCTAGTGAACTGAAAGGAACTCACCTGCACCAGTATAAACCTGATCATCGCCACATTCGGGATGGGCGTCGTCGTCGACCTCCTCTTAGCAGTTGTAAACGTGGAGTCCTGATTAGGTAAGGTGCTAGATGGGGCCGCTGCCAGTGAGTCGAGGTTGGAACTCTGACTTGGACTAGCACCTAAAAATTGTCCTGATATCTGAGCACAACCATCATGAAGATGCTGAGTTGCTCAATCGCGGCTCGAAAGGATTCTGCCATCGTCTTGTCGTTTCCCAAAGTTTCTTGCTGCCGGAGCGATGCCCATCTCCGTAGGCTACTTTTAGGCTCTCCATGCATAATAGTATTCGACATGCGCTCTCTCTCGTCGGAATTAACCTAGCAATTCTTCGACTGCCTCAGGAGCGACTGAAAACCTTTGCGAGATTTATGAGCGGGAAGGGGTGGTCTTGCCGAGTCGATACTACTCCCACTGCGCCGATCCCAAGAGAATGTTCGAGTTTTTACTAGATCCGTGCGTCCTTTCCTTCCGTTCGCTCTTTCCACTGATCTCGACCCTGGATCCTCTATCCATCTATCCAGACTCACGACACCGTTAAAGAAGCTACCTTCAATATCTACCTTATAATCAGGACGAAGACTGGCGACAATTCCCAATGGTGCCACGAACGTTGTCCATCATGTCGCTAGCAAAGAACCGAAAAACCAGGTTAGCGAGCAAGTCGTAACTGCGTTGCCAAGAATACAACATATCTAACAAGCGCTCCTACAGGAAAGCGTTCGTGTGGTCCTCTAACCAGGAGTGATGGTCTCCAAGAGCATTATTGCCGTAGACCCCTTTGTAATGATTTTCACAGATTCTTCTACACCAGCATACTGAGGTATTGACATTTTGCCTCATAGTACCGTCACATACTATGAGACAGGATATCGATACCTCACTACAGTTTGGTCACTAGACTAGATGTCTTGGCTGGACGGGGGAAAAGTTTGTCCGCGCGGATGACAAGGACTTGGCCAATTACCCATGGTACATCTATATTTCGAACAGCATGGTACGGACCCCGCCCATCTAATCGGCGCCAGGGTGGAGGCAACACAAAGGCTCGGGGGAGAGCAGGGACGAGAAGCAGTTGAAGTTAAGGGACAAGGCAAGGATTCAGAGGACTTAACTCCTTAACTATCGCGGTCTCACGTCGCCGCGACCCTCCACTGTCACGGTTCTCGCCGCTACCTCATCCGATAGTGCTTGCCACACTGCATCGGGTGTGGGATCGCTTGCGGTGCAAGACCTGCAAGCTTGAATGCTTATATTTGGTGCAAGTCACAAGCCAGGGGAAAGTTATGGTAAGTGATCAGTTTCTAAGCTGGTCTACATAACACCCGCTGATGGAGGAGCGTGCATACAACATTATAACTCCAGACCAAGCAGATTCGCCCGTATCCTCCCATCCACGCAATACCACATCGCCAGCACCATCGCAGCGCGTATATAACCCAACGGACGCCGCCATCACTTCAAGTAAAGATAAAGACAATCTGGATGAGGTACTCGGTGCATTAACAAATCCGTTTCTTTGACGAAGGGTTTCGGTATTGGGGGAGAGCTGTGGAATCCACGAGACAAATAGTCGCTCAGGCTTCAGGCAACCTTGCAGGGATTCCCATGACCCGGAGATGGACAAATATGCAGATTTTATTGCAGTTGTTGTCTTTACTCTATCCATTCGTAGTTTGAGAAGGAAAAACCGTCGCAGCAATCATCCGTCTTGCCTCACGCTCAATTTGGTGGGGGCAAGAACAATGGTTTCAGTGACTGAACCGCCATCCTCGCATTGACCCTCAATACGCTTTCTTGTCCACTCTTATCTCCAGAACCAGCCGGCGGTGCGAACCCGAACCCTAGCTTTGACGCGGTCGTCTGTACGGTTGGATTGGTTCGCGCGGTTGCTCCTTCGATGGCATCATTGGCCCAGAACTCGACAGCCCGCTCACGGGAGTATGGCTGTCTCAGGACAGCTTGGCGGAAGTATTTGAGGAGATGTGCACGAGGAAGGGTACGTTCGAGGTTCCTGAGCGCTGGTGCGAGTGCTACTGAAGCTGGAGGAGGTGGGTAGATGACGGGCAGGATCTGAATGAAGACGGGAAGCGCCAAGAAAAGCATGTTGCGAACCAGGAACAGATTGTCATGCCACTGGGTTGGTCGTGTTCATCGTCAAGACTCACGGACGCGTCGTAGCACGAATGTAAACGCACCATAAACGCTGTGTTAGTGTCTTTGTCGAGTGGCACAGCGCTGGCGGAGGTGAAAGCGTAGACCTCGGCGAGGAATGTACATGTGAGTGCACCAAGGACATCCGTTCTCCATCTCTGTCGGCCATTGATATTGGTCGTTAATAAGAGAAGCAGCGTAGCGGTTCGTAAGTAGTCAAGAAGGATGCCCGACAGAACGAGAATCGTATAATCGGCGGTCGAGGAACAATACGAACATGTTTGCATGGCGCGTTGCCCGAACCTGTCACTAGTGAGCTATGCATTTCGAGGGAGGGACGAACGCACGTACCTCACATATGTATCTCTGCTACCGTGTGCACCCAGCCTCGTGAACAATGTGTCGATATCTTTTGGAATTTCTGGTGGAACAACGACCGCGCTTCGTTCCCTGATCGTGTTGAATCCGGCCTCCTCCATCAACAAAGACCTTATACGGTCCACGGGCGCGTTTATGGGTATACCTAATCGTCTGAATAGGTTTGGAGGTCGGCGTAGCGCGAGGGTGGATAGTATGAGCAGGGCGTGCAGACCGGCTGCTGCTGTCATCACCAAGTTGATTGTACCCTTCTGTCCTTGTCGCCGACTTGGAGAGAGGTAAAGCCATGCTGCCCCGAGCGACAGCGCTGTTGAAATGATAGCAACCGATGAATTCATAGTAACTAGGCCAGGATGTTCGTTTGACTCTGCAAAATGTCTCGAGTGAACTTGAACCGGAGTCCGAATGAAGGTGATGATCGATGAGTGCGACTCAAGCTAGAACAAAGACTTTGAGCCAGTTGTCATGTACAGGCACACCGGTGATTACGACATTTTCAGACTGTTTATAGTAGATTAAAAATGGCAATCGAAAATAAGAAATTTGTAGTTCACATTTTTATAGCGGGGCCGTCTGGACAAAATAGAAAATAAAATAAAATGCACAAACAATAATGATTTTGATGGCTATGAAATACTTTTCCGGAACTTTCAAATGGATTTGGATTTGGACAAGAAAGGAAAGTGCTTTGGATTTGGATTTGGCTAAGAAAGGAAAGCACTTTGGATTTGGATTTGGCCAAGAAAGGAAAGCGCTTTGGATTTGGATTTGGCCAAGAAAGGAAAGCGCTTTGGATTTGGATTTGGCCAAGAAAGGAAAACACTTGGGATTTAGATTTGGACAAGAAAGGAGAATGCTTCGTGAGTCAACTAGTTGTGGGAAAACATGCCCATACATGTCTGCAACGCCATAATCCAAACCTCCTGCCTCGCCTCCATTGACCTTGACCCGGCAAAAGGTGAAGAGTTGAGCTGATGGTCGAGAAACGTGACCTGTTCGGGTGCAAGGGGACAACCCGCTTCAGGTATGTCAATATTTGAGAGATTGTGTGGTTCATGGGTAACGAATGGATTGTAGCCAGATTCGTCAACGGGATTGTGTTGGTTGTGATGTTGGAGGATGCGTGGGTCATCTATTGCCTCCCAATCCACGCCGTATGTTGCCAGATCATCAACTCCCTCCTCGATATCCTCTGACACTGTTTCAAATCCTCGAAAGCCATTCTCTAGCATTCCGAAAAAAAACATATCCTTGGGGCTACGCTGGCGCTGATTAGGAAGTGTCATGATGTGACTATTCCAAGATTCTGCCCATTCCGAAGCGTCTGTGTTGATGGCATCAAGGAATAGGTGATGAAGGAGCCACAAATGGCCCTCTACGTCAGGGTTCAGGCCGGCACTGTGTTCGAGATCCTGAAAAAACTGTTTCCATTTGTGTCCAACCCCGGTGGTAAGATCTCGCCACAACCGTTCGATACGGACATTGTGCACGCTCCTGCATGGGTGCCCAATAGGTGAGCTTCAGACTTAAAGCATGTCTTTACAAGCACCTTACCGCCCCCATATATAAGAGCCCCGCCCCAAACCTCTCGCATCCTCCATATATGCAGCAACAAGTAAATTCTCAGTTCCGTGGTCACCGCGCACCCGACTAGGTAAGCCATGCTCCTCGACAATGTCCAACAAGAGGTTGAGGACTGTTTCAGCACGGTTGTTGTTACTCGCACGAATACCAGTGATGAGGCGTGAGAAGCCGTCGATGAATGCATGAAATACAATTCGCCACCATATAAGACCTATAATTATTTTCACTGGTGTTTGTACTATATCTTCACTGAATCATAGGATCTCACCGTGCTGTCCGTCATGATGCCATAATGAATTAGGCCCTGGGACACTGTAAACTCGTCTTTGAATGCGTCGTGGTCCAAAGGCACCAGTAGGTGGTCCGTGAACACGGAGATAAGATTCCTCGAGCCTCCGCCGAGGCACTCGATGGCCAAGATACTTCAAGTGACCATCAATCATCCGCCGTCCGAAAACAGGAAATACCTCAAGGATTTGCCGTGTTATTGCATCAACTTGCTCATCGGTAAGTCCTGATTGATCTCGTGAGGCTGTGGTGTAAAGTCGTACTGCATTTCCTTCCTCGTCGGTATAGTCCACATAGACAGGATCTCCAGGCTCTACCAAATTGTGCTCCAGTGCACGACGACGCACGGTGCGTGGCGCACAACCAAACAACCTTGCGAGTTCAGATGGTCCACGTAGACGCAGGGCCGTTTCCAACAGATTGGGATCAATATGGACCCAAGGACGTCCACGTTGTCCTGTTCGGACAATCTCTGTGAGGGTTGTTGGAGATATATCTGGTGGGTCCGTGGAAGCTACCATAGCGTCATCAAGACAACGAAGCATCTGTGCAATACTACTTTGAATGATAGAGAGCTCGCCAGGCGGGATCAATTGGGCATGCTGAGAAGGAATGATCAGTAGGTCAGACATGTTCTGATTGTAAGAGAAAAACCTGATTGACTGCTTCGAGGAGCCGATGACATTCAAGTTGTGTATGCTGAAGCCTGGCACGGTCACCTATCTGAGTACGCATTGATATGGTCACATGCCGCCCGAGTTCGATGAATGCTTGTCTGATAGTATCAAGGGGTAGCGGGACCAGCGGTGAAGTCATTGATCGGGTGAGCCTCAGGATTCCGTCTTCCTATGACACGCTATCATTTATATTGGTACTCGCGCCTGAATCCTCCCCCGCTCTGATCCTACGTAGGTAGTTGGACTGGCTTGTAGCACTCCCTTGCCATGAGGATCCCGTGTTATCATCCTTGAGGAGCAAGTATTCAAAGGCGGCCCCATGGACAACTTTGCTGTTGTCAACCCACGAGTGGCAAATTGTGGGCCATGTTCCATCACAACATGGCTGCATTGGGTATGTCTTACCGCTTTTTGTGTCCTTGATATGTGTTCCTTCATTGATGCACACCATGGAATCGCACTCGATACTGCACGCTCCTCAAATATGGTGCCTACTTACCCTGCTCGTTGACATGCCAGACCAATCAAAATTCCTATATGAGCTGGTTGCCTTATATATCCAAATCAACCCAAATGTTGCGTTGATTTGGATATATAAGGCAACCGGTCTGTGAACCGTAATACCCTGCGGCTGTCGCGTACTAGTATCGACTTGTTTCGAGTCGCAGTGTGCGCATCGTCTCCAACGTTGTCGCCATCGCTTTGGCACTCCAAATGGCGCTAGACGTCTGCTAACTCGTCCCGCTCGCCTTCATGCCAGCCTCAGGCTCTAGGCCTCCAACTCAACTATGCGCGTTCGTTTTGTCGACACGCATGCTTGTCTCACTTTCTCAGCGTTCCTATTCACTCTTTGCACGGGAGATTTGCCGCCCGGGTCATCTAGCTTGCCTCGAGCTGTCCCAGGTGAGTCTCTTCCTCATGCCTTCTCTCCAAGCATTCGCGCTTGCGTTCTGACGCATTTGACAGCTTCTTCGGCTGATTCCTAGGGCCCCTGAAGTGTCTGTTTCGTCGCTGGTAAGTCCGATGTTAGAGCTTCGGATGTCTATTCCTCTCCCCCTCAAGCTCAATGCTCGGGGGTTCGTTCTCTTGTTGCATGGGCTTGTCGGGTGGTAAGGCTGGCCCGTGGAGGTCTCTAGGTGCGTTGTCGTCGATTTGTGAGGTGCGCTCATTGTTTTCTTCCTCTAGTAATGTCAGTCGCTCATGTGCACTCGTACTCGCATCATCCCAACCTCGATCAACTCGTCTCAACGCATTGTCGCACACCCCTCCGACCTTGCCGTCGATCCCTACGTCCGCGCTTCCCTGCGCGATGCCTTTGTCCTGTTCGTCGATGACTTCGCCCCCACTGGTTCGCCCTATATGGTACTCATGTCGACTTGCGCGTGTCCGGCTCGTGTGCGCACGCTATCCGCCACGTCTATCGGCTCGTCGGGCTTTATCGACTAGGCCAGTACCGCACAGGTACCGGTTACCCGTGATGGGTCACCGGTAGGGGTACTCCCGGGTACGGGTTGCCATTGGGCGTGATGACGATTAACGAGAGGCTTTATTCGATGCCTTCTAGCTAGAACACGAGGGGTCTGTCTACATGGGATAATGATAAGCCTGTAGTCATGATGCAATAGTCGCCACATGAGAGTAGCTACTACAGTGAATCTATGCAGTATTAAAATCATGTGCCCCTCCAGAGCGCATGAGCGAAGTATGGATCCACACGTCAAACATGGTTACCATCGTACCATCATCATCATGCGGGAGTGACTCAGTAATGTAGGCAAAGGAGGTTTTGTTGATGGCCACTTGAACCTGGCGATTACAAGTTTGAGCATAGAGAGGAATGGGAAGCGGCTATAACAGATTGCCAATATAAGTTCTCATACCGCCTTGGTTATCATATAGATCACTTACCTCCCAATCAGCACCTGCATCCTGAGGGATACGGTGGGAATGCTCGGGAGGAAATTCGTTGAGGAACACAACCTACGCCAGAGTTTTGATCATCGTCATGCCAGAACATTGTAAAAATGTTGCACACCTTGATAGTCCAGACACTGGTTGGGAGAAGCTCGGAGCCTGTGGAAAAGCGCAAGAATAGGCGAGCTCGCAACACTTTGTCATCACGGGAGTAATGTTCCTCCTCAACTGGAAGATGGGCAGCGATTGCTGGATGTTGGGGGTGTCCACGTCCTTGCAAATAGCGATGAAGCCTGAGTATAAAGAGTGTTTCAACCTCCTCGGTGATCGGAAGTGCTTGCGAAGAGCCATGGCGTTCGGGATAGAAGATATCGTCATCTTCAGCACTGATAAACTTCAGGTTTGATATGAGGTCGATGGGATCTCGAATAGAGCGATTGTATATAGCAGGAATGATTATTTTGTAGCGGTCGTCTTTGAGAAGAGTCTGCCACCATGTTCAGTAAGAGTCTTCATACAAGAGGGTAGGACATACGTCACATAAATTGTGAGAGCCAGACACCCTTATTTTGAAACCCTGGACAAAGTTTGTGACAGGCAACGACTCAGACGAATGTGGGTCTTGACTACCGAATAACACAGCAGAGTAGAAAGCCTTTGTCACGGAGTTCCACGCCGCTTGCTCCAAACCCACCAATTCAGCTGGCTAATATAACATTCATTAAGAGAATCCGAGCGCTGCTACTACTCGGGGACTCACATTCATGTCAAGGTACTCAATGATAAGCGTTGCCAAGTTCGAACCATGGGTAAGGTTAATCGTACGATTGTTGTAATGAACTGGCCATTGACGTAGGATGGTGGCGTGATCAGGCATCACCTGGTCAATCAACCAGAGATCTGTTAATGCTGCCCATCCCCCGATGGCGAACAAGGGTAGAATAGGCGATATTGGCTCTGGACCTAGACCTGTCATGAATATATACGAAGCACAGATCCAGCCAAGGGCTTGAAAGTCGTTCCAGCGCTGAGGACTATTGACGATTGACGACAGATTCAGATTTTTGTAGCCTGTCTTGATGTCGCAGTCTCCACGACAAAGTTTGAGGTCGTTGGCAGATAACTCAATGACCCTTCCAAGAACAGAGCGCT
Organism: Boletus sp. MG55; assembly: GCA_003313885.1. Classification (NCBI taxonomy): domain Eukaryota; kingdom Fungi; phylum Basidiomycota; class Agaricomycetes; order Boletales; family Boletaceae; genus Boletus; species Boletus sp. MG55. Next base: position 13,743 of record QGOI01007714.1, on the reverse strand, counting down.
CGACTCCCACTCCGACACCACTACCACTGCAACAAAAATCAGCACATGATTATTGCACACAAGATCACTTACACGTTCCAAACTCGGCGTGAATGGAATATGTTGTTTAAATCAAATTGCTGGTCAATGTCGACCATGGGAGGTAAGGTCGCTGGCTGACCACGGAATTTTCCCTGGATCCACTTGATAAAGGCTTCCGCAGCGACATCAACGTTGGAAGCGGTGAGGTGGAAACGAGTAATCGTGTTGCCAAGGAGACTACGACCAGGTGGGGGAAGAGCTTCTCCAGATGGCGTGATTGGTTCCCACAAGTCCTGAGTGACTTCCTGTTGCCAAGATGTAAGAGATACTGCGCCATTTGGAAGTCCAAAGTCAGAAGGTGGATCAGAATGAATGAGCTGAGTGAACTGGGGCACTGTGGTGCTAGCAGATGGGCCAGTCGACTCCGAAGCGGGAATATTAGTGATCTGGGCTGAACGTTCACTCGAGGGCTGGAAAGGAGGTGGCATATCTAGGATTGGTGGCGAGAGATTACGAATCGCAGGTTCATGGTTAGCGGCAGGAACGGATACTCGAGATTGTGTCTGTACATGCAAGATTAAATATTGAGTATCGTAGAGAATTCAGACATACCGCCGGACACTGTGGGAGGCATGTAACCGACTCTGCCAGTTCAAGTCGATCTTCAGATAGGAACCCATCCATTGCACGCCGGGCAAGGCAAAGATGCCGTCCAGTCTCAGAGGAGACTGGCAAGTTCGCAGCCTGAGGGAGTGGCCCCGTGATGTTCGAAAGAGTAGGACCTATATCATGCAGCAAACATGAGCAAACGTACAAGAAGCCATAGTTCCACTCACAAATCCATAGAAGTGGAGTCTGACCACGTGGATTTGGGATTTTCGACGCAATGTCCTTCAAAAACTTGACAGTGATGAGACGGCCTGGGCATTCAATTGGTTTCAACTTTCTAGCACCATATCGATTGTTGCCAGGTACAATAAACTGATAGCCTTCTTCGGTATATTCGCGGTTGTCAGGAGTAATGAAAGGAGCAGGATAACGCTGAAGATAGAACTCATGTTGTTCAAGATAGGAAAAGATGTGGTCACCAATCTGTGTCCAGACCGCCTGTGTCTCATTGGCTGCAGTCACTGTCACTATAAGTGAGAGGTTATACTCTGTCAACTGGCGCTGAAGACGAGGTAGCTTGGCAGAGTACACATAGAAGCTACCATGGAACGGATCATGGGCTTCGTTTGCAGTGGCAAATAACTGAAAAACTGTCAGTCTGACAAAGTAGTGAAACAATCCCACTTACATTATATGGAATAATGAGGATCTCGAAAGTTTGAGTGAGAGGTCCGAGACTTGTAGAGTTCGAGTGGCTACCAGGGATGGGCCTTAGGCTCATACGGGGTGTTCTAACATTGCTAGAGGGGCGTCGTGCTGGCGCTGACATGCCAAAGGGTCCAGTCGTGACTCCTTGGCCCCGCTGACCAGAATAGTGGGCCACACGGCGGTCATTTGTCGATTCGGTTGAAATTACTTCAGCTCCATGACCATGGGACGTAGGAGCCTGCCATAAGGCTGCAGGTGGTACAGATGGGTTGACCATCACCTGTGCTAGTGCGACTGGGGATTGGACAGCTGCTGTGGAAGTGGATGGTGTTGCAGGCGAAGCCACTGGTACAGGAAGGGAGTGAGCGAGCCATGGCCGACCACATATCCCAGTGGGTGTTCTAGCAGAGCACAAGCTCTGAGGGTTAAGTGGACTGGAGATGGTCTACCGGTGGTCAGTCTTGGCTACAAAGATTTGCCAGCTGACAAATGCTTACATATGTGAACCGAGGACACAGGTTCTCGGTGCAGCCACCTTTCACAGGTAAAACTGCGGCTGGTTGAGGAGCAGCACCAGTGTCATGGTCCTCGTAGGGGTGGCTGCAGAAACAAACCAAGGCCTCAGGAGGCGTCTGGAGAAAAAAAAGGTAGTTATTGGATCGTTAAACGTTAATAATGTAATACGTACATTTGTCGCACATGCACTGATGAATACGACACAGCTGCACAGTGGCACAGCACAGCAGTAACGGGGTGCAACAGACATACTGGAGTGAGTGGAATGAGAAAAAGAGATGTGGGTATGGTTTACGAGGCCCAACCATCCCTAATCACCAGGCCCGAAGCCCTTGATTCTGTGACAAGCCAAAGGGTGAGCATAAGCTAGTCAACTGTCAATGATCTGATGCGGTACTAGGAATAGTATGATCTGGTCTGATGCCGGGTTATTGAAGTCACACAACATAAATGGCAGTGATACACTGGCAAGACTCAGAAGGGGGGAAGGAAATAGCTGGAAATTTTAGGCTCAAGTCACTCATGCTAATGCTAGGTTGATTGGAACACACAGGAGTTAACACGTACCAAGATCTGGGACATGTGAGCACAGCGCTGGTCACGGAAGATATCTTATCAGCCCATCCGACTGATCCGGGTGATTGGATTCACGTGACTATGGTGCTCAAAGCAGAAGAATCACGGCCCGAAAACGCCAGATTTTCCATTCTCATCAGATGCTTCTTTTTTGGCTCAACATTTTCGTTTTTCATTTTCTTTGTGTAGTGGTGCGAAAACGAATGATTGAAATCATTTGTTTTGTTCTTCCCTTGTTTCTTGTTTCTTTTTAATTTTCAAACCATAATGCAAAAACAAACTAACAAAATCCTTTTAACCGACAAAATTATTTATTTTGTTCCTCTAATGCAAAAACAAATCAACCAAATCCTTTTATTTTATTTTTGTCCAGTCCGGCCCCTCATACATTTTTCAGATGTAAAAATTTCAAATCATATTGCTGTAAAAATGTTGCAAGAAATACATACTTTTTTGTAAAATGTCGAGCTTACAAAAATGCCAAAGAAAACAATAAATTTGAGTGAATAAAAAAGTTAACAGAAAACTTGAAATGTCATAAATGGTTTTTCAAACATTAAAAAGTCCAAATTTTGTGCTCACAAAAATGATAGATGAAATTTCTAATTTCGCCGTATCTTTTCGGTAGCGAGAAAATATCAAATTTTAACAACCCTTTGTATTCCTTCCAAAATAAGACATTTTCGCAGTGAGAAAAGTAATCTGGTAATCATCAGCCGCTCAGCAGGCACTCAGTGGGCATTCAGCGTCTGATTCAGCGCGCGAGCTGAGGTATGAATACTGTAACTAATATCCAATTCTATACAACTACGTCAAATTGTTCAGAAGCCACTTCCCGGCAGCATCCCTGGTAGATGTCATAACCTTTTTCGTCTCCTTATGATACTTCAACCGATTCCACCAATCTGCAGCAGTGTGGTAAGGAGGAGGACCTGTGCCTCGGTAGCTTCTGATCTCCTCAAGGTGCCTCTGAAACCATGCCTCATCGTCAGCAGACCAGTACCCGACGTTCAGTCCGGATGCTTCCCATGTCGACTGCTTGGGCCACCATGACACATCAGATGTCTGTTCGCCTTGACTAAGCCGTTGACCTAGGAAAATCGTCAATGCGCTAGCAGAGTGGGCAAGTGAGAACTTACCAGTGGAAATTTTGTATACACCACATATAACCAGCTCATCATTGACATCCAGCTCGTCATCCCACAAGTACTCTTCTCCGATCTTGATGGCCGCACCGTACCAGAAAACATCTTCAGAGGGCCCGCCACGTACAAGCATATCTATGCAACCACCCAGGGAGTCCAGTGCCAGGCGCGCAATGATGCCACCCTTCATTAAGGTGGCCCTGCCGTAGCTCCGCCGCAATAAGCGGTCCCTCCTGTCAAGGTATGAATTGTAGTCGGACGGGAGAGGGCGGTAGTCGAAAGGAAGAAAACCAAGACCCATCAGAGGCTCGGCACAGGGCAAGGAATGGGATGGGATAGTTGTGGAGACGATTCGGGTACCGAAGGGAATCCCTCTTGATGCGAGCTCCACAGCAACATCTTGAAGATCAGGACCATATTGAGCTCGGATGATCTGTAAGACCACAATAGGATCATCGACACAGACGACGAAGCGACAAGCCCTTGCTGACTGACGAATTCGGACGAGGTAGAATGTGCTGGAAGAGCGATTCCCGTCCAATGCAATCCGGGTCCCTTGTTGCCGTTCGGCAGTTATATGACCGAATTTGTATTGGTCTGCCAGGCTATCGTCCAACAAGTCACAGAGATCAGGATTGAGAGGTTGTGAGCTGGTAAGCAGTTCCAGAAAAGCTGCGGCCGCATCACGGAGACTTTTCGTCATCGGGGAGGAAGCACGACCTTCGCAGACTTTCGCTGCAAGCTGGGTGATAGTATTGGGAGAGCGAGGTACGGGACGCATAGAACGAGAATAGACGAAGCCGTAGCGCAGCTGGAGGATATCATCCAAATTGGGAAAACTTAAAGTCTCCGACTGAGGGATATCGCCACCAACGAAGGCCGCTGCTTTGTGAGACACTGGATTGGGCTGCAACGCGTCACGGGGTCGTATAAATGCAGCGTGATCATCCGGGGCATCGTCATAGTCATGGTCGAATGTGTCGAGCCCCGAGGTAACATCAGGGTCAAATTCAGTACATATATCCCATTCATCGGCGAAGGAATCGTAGCGCTTCTGACCACCCTGGTACGACGTCCAGATTTGGCTTGCTGTTGAGTGACTTATATTGATATGAAGCCGAAATTCATTGACTGGCTCCCATCGAAAGACCGTCGCCTCTTTGCTCCCAGGCACACGACCATCGAGAGCGTTCTGAGCGCGCTGCTCGCGGGCCACTTTCTCCCTCGGGGTTTCACGCGCCTCCTTCGCCCTATTGTTGATTTCCCGGCAAGCAAAAAATTGCATCCAAGTTTCCCCTCTTTTCTGACCAGATCCGCGGATAGGATGAGGCAGGTGACGTCTAGGAATAGATTTTGCCTGTTCGGCAGCGATGGCCACCGTGATAGCACGTTGAAGGTCCTTGTCACTTGGGTAACAATTCTCCCTGACCCATTTTCCGTGGAGGTAACGTTCAGGTATGTTCTGAAAGCTGCGTTTCCCTTTTTGATCGCAGTAGCCCCAGAAGATGTAGATCGGAACATGAGCCTGCACCATTCTCTGCACACGTAGGCAACAGTCCGCATCAAACGGATTCACTACGGTCCCTACCCTGAGTGTTGCTGGGGAAAAAGTTCCGACTGGGGAGTCTCGGAGCATCTCGACCATCGCAGGTGGAAACCCTTTATCCAAGAGAACCTTCACCCACTGTGGGTTGGGCTGATCAATGCCAGCAGGGTATCCGCTCATAGCCCATGATACCATCGTAATAAGGTGCTGGAAACGATGCAGCGCATGAGATGCAGCGCCGCGAGCAGCCTTTTCCGTCTCTCGAGGCTGTCTATAGTTCGTCTCTCTTGGAACCAAGTGCAGTACAACGTTCATGGGGGCCATCACGCCGAGTACGTTGAAAACGTCGTCAAGGAAGTCGTCGAGAGCAACCCACTGATCCAGAAGATCTTGCCTCAGCTGATAAAGGCAGATGGTATTGATTCGGACGATTGGTAGAGTTGCCTTCTTGTAAGCGAGGCAAGAAAAAAGCGGACCATGGCGAAGAAGATTTGGAAGGGAAAATGGGAGTTGCGGATAGTCAGGTGACATGACACGGAATTTGTGACCGGATGACAAGGCTTCATCCTCCGAGTCTGACTGGACTGGAGGCAGACAGACGTTGGGAGGAGGAACCGACATATTCGGGGATATGAGGACACGGCCTCTCACGACATATGTATACATTGCTAGAGAACGAAAGATATACATCAGTATACAAAGTGAGAATTACATGCCCAACTTACTGTAGTACTGTGAAGAAGGCGGAAGTGTATTCGGAAGATGGAGTAAAGAAATAGCTCTTCAGCGTAAAGGAAGACGGGGATGCTCGTCAGTGTAAACACCGATGAGAGGATGTGATGAAGAGAGAACGGGAACGCTTGTCGATGAAGAGGGAAGAGGGAAGCTCGTCAGTGTAAACACCGATGAGAGGATGCGATGAAGAGAGAACGGGAACGCTCGTCGATGAATTGAAGTGGGAGGAGGGAAGCTCGTCAGTGTAAACACCGATGAGAAGATGTCGATGAAGAGAGAACGGGAACGCTCGTCGATGAATTGAAGTGGGAAGAGGGAAGCTCGTCGGTGTAAACACCGATGAGAAAAAGGTCGATGAAAAGGGGACGGGAATGCTCGTCAGTGTAAACACCAATGAGAAGGTCGATTGAGAAGGGACAAGGGAGGTGTCAACACCGATCTGAGAGGGTTGATGAAGGAGCTGGAAAACTCGTCGGTGTAAGAACAACACAATAAGAAATTTCCGACAATGGTCGCCCACTCAATCTCGGTTAGCCCCGATTGTCACGTCTAAGGGAAAAATAATGGAAAGTCAAGTGAATGTGGACGTTATTAGCAGTGTGGACTCGCTCATCGGTGAAGCAGGGGGGAAAAAAAGGGATGATCGTACACAATGAACGGGGATGGTAAATGGGAGGCAGTGAGATGATCGTAGCGGTTGAGGCGACGAATGAGGGAGATGCTGTCCATGGTATACCATGGACAGTGAGGGAGGGGAAACTGTCCGCAGTACACCGCGGACAGTTGGGGAGATGCTCCCTAGTGTTCGACACCGGGGAGCGGAGGCAACACGTCGGCAGGTCACCGTCGCGAGACGTCAATCAGTGACGGTAGGCTCGCTCGGCTAAACACTTGTCATTGGGTGGATCTCTTGTTTGGTCGTGCGTGCCCATGCTTACGTAACATACTTGGAACGGCGCCCGCGGTTCATGATCAGTGCCACTCACTGCACCGACCAAGCACCCGTCCCGCTCCCCGGTGTCGAACACTAGGGAGCATCTCCCCAACTGTCCGCGGTGTACTGCGGACAGTTTCCCCTCCCTCACTGTCCATGGTATACCATGGGCAGTATCTCCCTCATTCATCTTCTTAGCCGTTGGCCAGGATAGCCGTTGGCCACGATGCCTCGCTCTTCCACGCTGTGGACTGCCTGTGTGGACCTCTATTGTCCACACTGTCGCGGAGATAGCCGAAGTTGAGCGGGCGACCATTGTCGGACATTCATTTATATGTTCTATGTCTACAACTCTCTGGTGTTTACGCCGCAGAGTTTCTCTACGTTCTTCTTCCACTAGCTCATTGGTGTCTACACTGACGAGCCTCGCCATTCTACGCTTAAACCCCTTACAAGCTCATCGTTGTTTACATCGACGAGCTTCCCCTTCATCTGCCGTGTCCCCTGTCCCATTCTCTCGTTAGTGTTTACACCGACGAGTTTCCCCTTCATCTGCCGCGTCCCCTATCCCATTCTCTTCCGCGAGCTCGTTAGTGTTTACATCGACGAGCTTCCGCTTCATCTGCCGTGTCCCATTCTCTTTCGCGAGCTCGTTAGTGTTTACATTGACGAGCTTCCCCTCTTGTTTTGAAAGTCCCGATCACCATCACTGTACGCACGAGGTACCTCTTCCTGAGGATTATCGACTGACACGTTTGTTCAATGCTATTTAGGCCATTGCTTGCGTCCACCCACCGGCTTGCTGTTCGCATATTCTCGATATTTGACATCGGTGAGTATCGCGTGTCATTCTATCGCATCGTTTTTCAATAGGTATCATTTAGTTCAATGTATACGTTTTTGGAGCCTCAAACCGGAAGGGTTTTCACCTCCCCCCACGTAATGGAGGCACCTCCTGCTGTGATCCTTCCCCCCGTCAGCGGACCAGATGACCTTGTCGACAACGTTGGAAAGCTGCGCTTCATGTCGTCTAAATATCCACAGTTGCCTTATGCTTTCCAGCGTCCTGTAAACAGCGGATCATTGTTCAGCTGCCTCCGCCTTCCCGATCACAGAGTACCCATCGTCAACTCGCAGGGGACCTTTTCCCTTGACCCTACCCTCCGCAACAAGTGGCTGGAACTCGACAACTTCCTGACCCGCGTATTCCGAACTCTCCCGGTTGAATGCCCTCCAGACGTTTCGCTGTTTCCTGTGCCCTCAGACGCTCGGTACGCGTATCCACATAAAACAGAGGAAGGTGCTCGTGATGCGGCGAAGCGTGCTTGCAAAGCATTCCAACATTTAGTCGCTTTGTGCTCGTGGGGGTTATCGCGGTGCATCAAGCATGAGAAGGATCACTCTTGGGTGGAAACATTACTTTCCGGCGGGCTTTCTCCTTCCATGGTCGAGATGTTGCGTAAATCCGTGCTTGTGGAGTTCCAACCCTTTAGTTCTAGAGTGGGTGCCGTGGTAGATGTCAAGGATGTGGCTTCTTTGACATATGTTCATCGTATGGTGGAGGCGCAGGTGCCAGTTTACATCTACTGGGGGACCTGTGAGCAATACACCAAGCCAAAGTTTAATCGTGTTCCAGAATGTGTGGAAGATGCATACTGGATCAATGCCAACTGCTACCCGTCCGAAACCGTTCTCAAGGACGTTCTCTTCCGACCCCCTCCCCCTCCCCCATCTACTTCTACCGGCGCTTCCCCCTCTGTCCAACAGCCTCTTCCTGCACCCGTTCTTGTCACTCCGCCACCTGTCAAGGGAAGTGGACAGCGACGAGGGGAAACATGGAAGGATTTTTTTGCTCGGCGGTCCCAGGTGAACTCGGTCACCGAACAAAAAGAATCGGCTGCAGACAGGAGAAAGCGTGAACAACGCATTAACAATGCCAAGGCCCGTGAGCCACCGGGACGGAAAGGTGCCAATGTGTTTTACTGGGAAGAGCTAAACGGCTATCGGATTCGCACGCCCATTGGCTACAAAAATTACCAACCGATATGGTATGATTACCACGGGACACAACGGCGCTATGATGCCTACAACGATGAATGGGACCTGTGCACTGAGTTTGATGCGGATGCTACACGGGATCCCGCCGAGAACTTCGACGACTTGGACAGCGACGACGAACCGCCGATGCTCCCCCCAAAAAATGCGGCCTCGACTTCCCTCCCAGTTCCACCACTAGTTGAGTGCCCTCCCCAGGATCGACCAATGTTAAGCGATCCTCTGCCGGATTCCCGGGTGTATCCCATGAACCAGCAATCCTTGTCTGGTACCCCCTTAGAGGAGTCACTACCAGCGAGAATTCCCCAGATCGAGGAGACGATGTCGACAGATTGCCCCGTGGTTGAGGAGTCGATGGGAACGGATGCCCCTCCAGTCGAGGAGATGATGGGTACGGTTGTCCCCGTGGTGGAAGAGTCGATGGGGACGGATCCTCCTGCCGCTGACCCATCGACGTCTGTGGTTGGCCTGCCTGTTAAAGGGTCGATGGGACGGGTTCCTCCTCAAGTCGCGGAGTCGGCGTCAGCGGATACACCCCTACTCGAGGAGACTATGACAATCGATCGTCCAATGGGCATCGTGGAGCCGACAGCGGATAAACCCCCACTCGAGGAGACTATGGCAGTCGATCATCCAATGGGCATCGTGGCGCCGACAGCGCCGCCTCCCCAGGTCGCGGAGTCGGCGTCAGCGGATAAACCACCACTCGAGGAGATTATGACAGTCGACCGTCCAATGAGCATCGTAGCACCGACAGCGCCGCCCAATCGCCTGCCAGATCCCCAGACATCTAGCAACCTTCATCCTGCCTCCGTTTTCGTTGGAGCCGACATCCCAGAAAACCAGGCAGTTCCAACAATGGACCTTCAAGAGGTGTTGGAAAAGTTTTATGGTTTTACGTATTCTTCTTCCTCTGTTGCCGTCCCCCGGACAAATGCAGGCCTGAGTCACTTCGCCATCAAGATCTGTGAAGGTGCTGCATCTCTCCCCAGCGGAACATCCCTTCGCGATGCGATGACCGTCTTTCTTGAGAAGTTGACAACTGGACAACCTTTTGATCCTACCCTTTGTGACCTGCTGGATGGCAGTCTTCTGGAGGTGTTGGCCGATGGTGATTTCACTGTGTGGAGGCGAGAAGGGCTTCACATCGCTGTGGATGGAACAAAAACAACAAAACAATATTATATGATAGCCTCCAAGGTTCCATCTGCATGTCCTTTCGTCGTTTTTCTCGATGATCCAGTCGCCGTTCTCTATGTCCTTCGTGTTCAGACTGGCCCAGAGCTCTCTGCTCTAATAGTGGAACTGACGCGTAGAGGCATCCCCGTTAGCACCCGCGTTTTGCTCGATGCAGTCCCAAGGCCTGTTTACACCTCTCCCTCTGGCCTCGGATTTCTTCCTTTCGGTTACCGACCCCACTCCTCGGACTATGTCATGTACCTAGAAAGGAGGGATGCTTTGCTGCGCCGCAACTATGGCAGAGCAGCAATCTTGAAGGGTGGGATCATCGGACGTCTTGCGCGCGAATCACTCGGTGACAGAGCTGACTTCGTTTCTGGTCGCGGTCCATCTGATGACGTTGTCCGGTTTGGCTCATGCATCGAAATCGGGGGTAAGCGCTACTGGGATGATGACTTGGATTGTGAGGACGAAGAAATTGTCTGCGGCGTCTACAAGCTATCAACTGGTAATTCTCGTAGCCCTTCTTAGTATAGTATGCTAACCCACTACTAGGTCAACGGCATCATCATAATAGGCAGCAGACCGCTGATGTCTCATGGTGGCCGAAACAATCTATATGGCTAGCCAGTGGATTGAGCATCAGTTATTGGTCCGCAGATGACGAAGCCTGGTACCAGAAGCACCTTCACAGGATCCGTGGTTATGATGGGACAGGTACCACTCCTTATCGCACGTCATCAGAATGGCGAAACGCATTGAAGTACCACAAGGATGCGACGAGAAAGTCGCGCGATTATGCCACCAGGATCGCTGAAAATTGGCTTAAGGACCATACGTAGTCGCAGTATACATGATTGTCTCCATATGTAGTCGCAGTTTATATACGATTGTCTCAATGTCAAACCAAGCGTGACGGCAAGTTATGTTATGGAACCTAACATAGAGCCGGGAATTGGGAGGCGTTATTGTACCAGGAAACAGATATCTTATTGTTGGACGGGGACATTTGCTAAGCGGGCGATCACCAGACGATCACCGGACCACTTATTATGATTAGTCCATGGCGACCATTATACTAACCAGATGATTGGGTTGGCAGGGTTGAAGACAATTAAGGTATGAATACTTAAGGCGGGGAGGAGATTTCCCTTCTGCAGTGAACCCTCTCTCATTGCATTCTACATTCGAAACGTCCACGTCCCACTCATGGGTAACATACTCAGCCGACCATCTCACACTGTTCATGAGATCTTTGAGGTGAGCACCCTTCCTAACCCACGTATACCAACCGTTAACGGATCTGTCAGCTATTTCGGGCACTCGCCGAGTCCTCTATGACAAGCGGGAATTGTCAAGTAGTGGGCGTGCCCAGCGGGACTCCCTCCCCACCAACAAAGATCATGTCTCTCCGTGATGATTCATCAAACTCTTCAGGTTGTTATCCTGCCGCGTCCTCTGCGACTAAGCGTCGAGCACTGGAGGAACCAAGCGGGTCACCCCCCCCACCTGCGAAGAAGTTTACTTCTGCTTCCCGGGACAATTTGCCCCTTCCCCCAGGCCCGTGTCCGCCAGCTGCTAAGCCCAGCAAGCGAAAAGCCGAAGAGGTAAACGCGTCATCTGCCCCACCTAGGAAGAAAATCGCATTGGGACAATTATTGGGAGTAACAAACCCAGAATGCTCACATCCAAAGGTGAGCTTATCCTCACTCCGTCTGCACACACACTCATCGCTATGTAGCAATTGCGTCGACATGAGACGCTATTCATACCATCGTCGGAGACATCAAACTCACAATCTTGCTTTCTGAGCTTGCCGGTGGAACTGCTTCTTCCGATCATTGAGGATCTAGACCAGGAATCGCTCCGTACATTGTCGCAGGTATGCAGATGTCTCGTGGATATTAGTGCGAAACGATACCTGGCACGCTTGCGATTTGGAGACACTGAAGGCGCGGGAGGCGACTGGAGGATGGTCCAGGATGATGATTGCGAAGCGTTACTGGTTTGGAGACGCATGAACACATTCAAGGTCCCGCGAGTTTTATGGTTTTTGAGCTGGGGGCGGACAAAGAATCCCGGACTCGTTGCTCTATCGATTTTCTTTCAGTCATTGACAGGGCTGGAACCTGTGCATCGGACGCACCTCTCCCTCTACGGAGGCGCCACTCAAGATTCCCCAGAATTGCGTTCTTGCCTGGAAAGTATCCAAGCATCGGGTTGCCACGAGTTAAACTGCACTGGAAGATGCATTGGAACTCGCACCTCGATCGATGGTAGCATCAGCTCCTGCGCAAGTAGTCTTCAGGTTCTTTCCATCGAGTCTCCGCTACTCTTCGCACCCTCAGCCGTATCTTTCACAATGACGGCGCTGCACAACGCTCCTCTGCGGCAACTTACACTGATTAATACCACACTATCGCCGGAAATGTGGACAAATCTCCTGGAATCGTTGGAACTCCCTCGACTCAGCACCCTAGCAGTGGATGTCAAATGTCCCATTCCTACTCTCGTCGACTTCCTTCTGAAGCACCAAGTACAGGAGCTGCAGGTCCATTCTGATGACAAGCGTCGCATCACAAATGGGATGAAGCTACGCTCACGGCCCCGCGGTTTCATTTCATCGCTGGCAATGCTGGATGCTCCAGCAGACGTGATAAACAGGTTGTTGCGTTATGCGGAAATTCCAAAAACATTGTCGAACCTTGCAGTCAGACTGCACCACGTGGACAACAAGCAACCCTTGTTTAATGCGCTCATGGACTGTACAGAGAGGTTCCCGGAGTTGAACGAGCTAAAAATTATCATGGAAACTACCATTGACGATGAAACAGTCTTGATGGTACCCGACGAGGTGCGGTTCTGCTCAGCCAAAAACATAATCATCCGTCTGCTGGATGCACAGAAGAATCCTAATATAATCGTGAGTCACCAAAATTCATCCCCACCCAGGATTAGGCTGAGGCGTACCACTAGGCATGTTGTGCGCCCTGGATGCGATCGTTCTCGCAGGCACGTATGCTTTTGCTACATACTTGCAGCTCATGGTCAGACAAGAAGCTCTCGAACGTGTTTCGTACGTTTTCACCAGTAGGCGAGGACCTGCACGTAGATATTCTGAGGGTTAGCCAGGGATAAACAACGTCGAATAATAAAGAACAAAGCATGTATGTCTTGGTTTCGTGGGGCACAATGTACTAGTATTGCAAGCTGGGGCAAAGAAAAAAGGACTATGGTTGTTAAGGCGACGAATGAGGGAGACGCTCTCCACTATTCGATACTGGGGAGGACGGCGGTCATAACCAACGAAGTGAGAAGAAATACTGTGCACAGGTAGAGCGATGATCGTGGCCAATATACGAGCGGAAGAAAAGGAATATGGGAAGTGAGGTGATCGTCACCACTAAGGTGAGGAACCTGTCCGCAGTGCTAGTGAACCACGGACACTAGTCGAACACTGGGGAGGACGATGATCGTGGCAGTTGAGGGGACGAATGAGGGAGATGCTGTCCATGGTATACCGTGGACAGTGGAACCGTCCGTAAGTTGGAAGGCGCTCCCCAGTGTTCGATGATCGTGGCGATTGAGGCGACGAATGAGGGAGATACTGCCCATGGTATACCGTGGACAGTGGAACCGTCCGTAAGTTGGAAGGCGCTCCCCAGTGTTCGACACCAGGGAGGACGATGATCGTGGCGGTTGAGGCGACGAATGAGGGA
>QGOI01007705.1:0-12568 GCA_003313885.1 Boletus sp. MG55 | reverse complement strand
AATCCAAGCGTACGCCTCCCATATCTCCCACCACCTCCACGTCCCACGTACTAGCAGATCAACAACATCACCTCCGTCACACCGGTCCGAGCATCACCACCCGCGCCAGCGCCGGCGCTGCACCGTCCAAGCCTCCCCGTGCACCCGCACAGCCAGCGCCCACTCAAGAGAGCCCACCCGCTCAGAAAGGCTTTCGCGAACTGAAACCGCTCGCAGAGGTCTCTCTACCTGACGCACGCACGTCGTTCACCAAATTCGTGTATGTCGTCCTCTCGTTGGCGCTGTTACTCCTCGGATGGTACGTCTACGGTATGTTCACCTTGTTGGAGAGGTTAAAAGACGAGGCCGGATGGTGGGGGATCATTGCCGGTGATTCGGGAGGGATGACGCGATGGGAGATGTTGAAGGGGTGGGGGTTCGCATCGGACCGGTGGGGAGGGGCTGAGGCAGACAACGGTGATTTGGAGGGCTCGTTGAACGCGCTTGCGGATGCGCTGGGTATTTCTCCGGTGGAGGTAGCGTCCGCGGTGAAGCCTCTCATTCCGCAGGCGAGCCTGACGAGTCTTGCATCGAAGGCGGAAGAAACGAGCGGTTCGGACGTGGTCAGAATATTGTTCGAGGATACCACGCGAGATAGCAGGGGTCAGGAAGGTACTTAGGATCGTGGAAGAGTGAGTTCGCAGATAGGCTGGGAAAGGGCGGAGCAGCAGATACTGCGGAGGGTGTTGTGGCTTGAAGGATTTCCGATCGTGTCGTGACTCTAAATTATCGTAGCGGCGCGCACGCGCCAAGTCCCCGACTCAACAGATCCTCACTAAAAACTCCATGGCCCTCGATGCTCGGTGCATTCCGTTTGTCAGTTCAATTTGCCGCTTTGTAGGTGCCCATGACGTTCGAGACCATCCGATATGCTACTACAATCCTATTTCCTTCATGAGTATCGTGAATATTTCGAATCTTACTAACTAACTTCTGTATGTGGCTAATTCGACGTTGTCATCGGATTAGCAAGGGATCCATCATGTGACGTTCAGTTGCACTTTGTCAGCACATACGCTTCCCCGTGACAATGCTCGCAGTGCTTGTAAGTTCAAGTCGCCCTTCTACTACCTCTTCCTCTCGCAAGGCATCAGCATTGTTGTTGCTGTCTCCATTGTTGCCACCTACTTGACCGCAGCACATACCAGCAAGCTGGCAGTTGCCTGCCCCTGCTGCATTGGCTGTGCCGTGTCAGTATGCAGTCGTTGGGAAACCAACGAATACCAGCTACTGCCTGCCTTGTTAGCCGTCATTGTCGTCTCCGTTGTCACTACACTTCCCACAACGCTCACAGTGCTTGTTTCAGGTTGCCCCTCCTACCCCTTCCTCTCGCAAGTGTCAGCATTGTCATTGCCATTGTGGTGTCCATTGTGGTGTTCATTATTGCTGTCGTACTTGACCGCAACGCATACACTTCCCATGACGCTTGCTGAGCTTGTTTCAGGTTACCCCTCCTACCTTTTCTGATGCTCCTGGACACACGGAATTGATTAATTTACGCAGGAATTGTGGTACATTCCTCTTATGCCTGCGGCCTACCCACCATGACAACACATGCAGTGTGAGCTCCAAGTGGACGCGATCATCCATTGTAGAGCACCATGCAGCATCAGTGTTGGTGTTTGCACTTTGTGATGACTTGTCACCTCTGGGCATGCAGCCATCTGTGTTGCCATGTACACACTATTCCACCCATGATTTGGTTTTGTTGACAAGCAAAGGTACATTACAATCTTTCCTCCTCTCCTCTAACCTGTTCATGTTTTCTTCCATCGAAGATGGTGAAGAATTGTCGATCGTGTCGTGACTCTAAATTATGCTCCTTAACTTGCCCGCAAAGGGCAGAAATGCGAGCGCGAAATTTTATTGCGCCGCACACTTTATTTCCAGGATGATTTTGGTGTGCACTTAAACCATTACTGTGATTGATCTTATCACATCAACGTTCTGTGCTTGAGCTCGGCTCTAGGTAAGTCAGATTGGTCATATATCATACCAGGGGTGGGGAACCAAGTGTATCTTGCCCCATTTCGCAAACAAGAATGATTGATCTCAGACACAGCATCAACAACGCCAGGACAAGGTCATCATTTCTCTATGATTCAGAATCTAATGAGACCGAGGCTATATCATTGACGGCCCTTCACCCAAGCTTTGACATAGTCTGCAAAAGAAACCATGGAAATCGTTTGCCAGATGTTAAGAGCAATGCGAGGCGTTACGCCTCGGTAGAGACCTTTGATGCCGTTTTCTTTGTGGGTGAAGCCCAACGTGGTCAAAATGGTCAGTTTTTCTGGGCGGTTAGCCACCTTCGGCATTGATTGCATCTTGTGACATGTCAGTGCACGCAGAGATGTGCCTTGTGAAGAGAACATACTTCAACACGGATGACTTCAATGGGCAGATTCCAAGTCGCCAAAGCACTACTGATTGAAGAGGAAAGTATCTTGTCGACTGTACCCAGTTGCTCCTGTCCACCTTTGCCACGCACGTTCCAGATCATTGTCTCGGCCAACTGAGCAAATCCCATACTGAGAAATCATCAGTTGATGGATCATCAAATTCAAGGAGACACCGCAGCGTGAACCCCAGTTCGTACACTAACGCAAAGCCACTGCATTGACACCTTTGTTGATACCGCGAATACCCTACTTTCGGTATATGTCCACAGATACTTGAGAGGTCGACTGCTGTAATACCATCTGCGGCTTCCTTATTCGAGTAATTTCAACGGTCCTCCCGCAAGCTGTGAAGCCTATCAAGTAAGAGCATGAATAAGCGGTAAGGTAGGAATGTTGTGTTAGTCCCGTCAGAGGGCAAGGTCCGTAAGAGCATAGTAGCGGCGGGCCGCTAGCCTTGAGGTCATTGCAACTCGTCAGCAATCCACCAATGTGTTCACTTACCCATGGTTGCATATGCCTGAGCGATACCACCACCCGTGCCGCCAAAAGGCCAGCTGCAGCTGGACCTTCCATCTGAGCTGAATTCGTGCGACTTCGAATAAATAGATCGAACGTCAAGAATCTACAATAATTAGTAGGTAGGGTATCATAAGAATACTAAGACTGGCCCGAGAATGAGAACGTACAAAAGTATGCATAATGAACACACTGAATTGCATCTCGGGCTCTCTCGAATCAAGGACCACCCGAGGATGCCGCTGCCATCCGTTGCCTTCTCTCCCTGTCCATCCGTAGTTTTTCCACGTATATAAAGGTGAGGATGATGAGATCCAACATCTGCTCTGCCTGGGGTGCGATTTCCAAGTAGGCACCCTTCTGCTTTCCTATAATCCCGAGAGTCGCTCTGTGGTAGCGTGCGATTTCGGTTTGTGATCCGTCGTCGAGCGACAGCTGCGAAACAACGAATGAGATAAAACGATATGATCAAAACTCAACGTTTACCACCCACCATGACGTCCCTCATATACATATCCCATCTATAACGACGACCATCAGGTCCTGTGAACGTGCGCTTCCTAAAACCCCAGCGCGTCAAAGTGTGAGTGCCTTCCATCAGTGCATGTTGATTAGTAACGGCGCTGAATTCTCACCTTCCAAAGAACCCATGACTTGGCAGGAAAACGT
Source organism: Boletus sp. MG55 (assembly GCA_003313885.1). Lineage (NCBI taxonomy): Eukaryota > Fungi > Basidiomycota > Agaricomycetes > Boletales > Boletaceae > Boletus > Boletus sp. MG55. The sequence goes on along the minus strand of QGOI01007705.1, from coordinate 8,942 downwards.
TGGATTCCAGCTTCGTCCCTCCGATCATGAAGTTGGAGGACCCGATACAATGCCAATTGATGCGACCCATGATTTCGATGGAGTCGTCCATCCCCACCTTGTCTGACGTCTGTGTCGTTTGTTGGCTGATGGTCGTCGTACGAATGCCTAGACGGAAGGGTGTGTTACTCTTGAACACAGGGAGTCCACCCTCGTCTGTGAAGACGGTGTTGCGGACGCTTTCAGAGGAGAGTGTAAGGATCATGATGTGTTTATGTGTACTAGTGTGTGAGATAGGGAGGAACTTGAATGCCCTTGGAGAGGTCGCATTCCGCCCTTTTAACTTGTCGACAGTGGCAAGGGGAACTTTACCCCTTGACTCGATGAACTTACGAGTTACCATATTAGTAGCAGGAATTACTGCGCAAACGTTGCCAGGAACTGGAACCTCTGGCCCACTCGAGCGGTTGCTGTACAACGCTAAGCGCAGAACAGTGTCCTAATTGTAGGGAAACGCGGAACGCACCGCCACGCGCGCTCGCTCTGCGGTAGCTTTCAGGGTCCATTATTTCTGAATAGAAAATCAGATACATGGGGGCTTTCGCAGGCGTCAGTGTGCAGTCTAAGCACCACTGCTGTCGAAATGGCGATGGCACCGCGGTGCAAATGGAATGAAGATATGCTCACCCTTGATTACCCTGCCAACCAACATCCCTACTACTCCGTTCTCGTCATCTTACACGGGGGAAATGGACCGGTGCCAGCAACCAGCCACTCGCGTCACGACTAGCGTCAGATCCGAACTCACACCGCCGTACAACGATAAGCGGAGACCCACATCCACTGGTAGCTTGCGCAGCAACTTTGAGGTTATCCCTCCTAGATTCTCAGGCTCAGTAGTCGCTACAGACGCACCTTGCGACGCTCGTGGAGTCGGACAGCGATCACACGGTGGCATGTATGGATCAGCCTCCAATTCAATAAAAATTAGCACAGGAAGACCGGGTGTAAAATCCCCAACAGAACTGAAAAACAACACTGGACATGAGCAACAATACCACGCCACAGAGGTAACAAGTCTTGATGACATGAGCTGTGTCTGCCACCGATGGATGTAGGTGGATGCCTATGCTCTACCGGACCTAGACGAGGATGTCATCGAATACAACGCTTCCCTGTCGCTGCTCTCGTCAACCAAGGCACGAAGCATACCCTTGTCATTTTGGAGCAACTTCGAAGGTACCCCGAACTCAACCTGGAACGTAGACCATGAGCGATCAGTGTTGTCCGCATCGTGGAGGTCAGAGAAAGCGAACTCACAATCTTCCCCGCATCAAGGACCATCTATGCATCCAAGAGAGTTGTTGGTGGACAAGAAGGTGTGCGTGGAGGGGGACTCACGATTTTATCAGCATCCATGATCGTCTGTAGACGATGAGCAACGATGAGCTGGGTAGCTTCCCTCAATTCGTTCCGGAGTGACGATTGAATGATAGCGTCTGTTTTGTAATCTAACACATCAACCATCTCAATCTCGATGCAAGCAGACCAAGTCATTAGCGGAACCACTCACCGATCGCTGACGTAGCTGAGCATTACACCAGTCACGATTTTATCATAAACAACAATCAATTTGCAGGAAAGGGATGAACTTACCCTCATCCAGGATGAGTAGTTTGCTTCTGCGAACCATCGCTCGGGCGAGGGCCAAGATCTGCCTTTGTCCCACAGAGAGATTGCTGCCACCACCCGAGATCAGACTGTCGAGCGTAATCCGACTTTCCTCTGAGCTTTCTTCCACAGCAAACAATCCAGCACAACGGAGGACATCATTGAGCGTTGCATCGTCGTGCTCTTCAAAGGGGTCAAGATTATGCCGAAGGGTACCACTCAGTAGCTCCGGCTGACACCAGATTGTAAGCATGGGCAATGACGAGCTGGGCCGAAGCTTACGATTTGAGGGATGATGGTCACATGGGAACGCAACACGTCGAGATTGATCTTGGAGACGAGCATCCCATCCAGGTAAACCTGTCCCTCGGTGAAAATGCATCGCAGGAGCGAGAGCGTCAATGAGCTCTATAGAATTGAATGATTAGAAACAGATTCATATCATTATCAAGGTCGTTTGTGGCTCGCCTTTCCGCTACCAGTGCGACCGACAATCCCGACACGTTCACCGGACTTGATATGGAACGACAGACCATTAAGGACTTTCGGTCCATCCTAGAACCATGTCAAATCAGAGACAGAAAGATCAAGCAAGGACCGGACTCACCAGGGAGTAACGAGCGAACAGATTTTCGACACGTAAATCTCCGCTCGTAGGCCAATAAGCTGGGGGTACGCCTGAATCAGTCGACTTGGGCTCTTGCTCGATCTTGATGTAGCTGTCCACACGTTCAAGGCTGTCCGAGCTGTCAGCACCGTGTCATGTAGTTCGTCAAATCCTTTACCTGTTGCCTATAAAAGACGAATGAGTATGAAAGGAGGGAAGAGAGGTGCATACTCAAACGTACCATGGACTTCGACATCGTTCAAATACCGCACCCACCACAAAATCAAGGAGCTGAACGTCACTACAGGGACTAAGTCAAGGTCTTCGCCACGATGACCGAGTACACATACCTGCCATGCTCAGAGAGAAACCAATGTTGGCAGCACGATGCCTCTCAGGACCGTACACCAAATAAGTAGCAAGAGCAGCTGCGAACAGCGCACCCAGCGCATCTACACGTACACCCATCCATCTGCGCGTCGAAAATTCATGCATCGACTGTTCCATACAGCACAGCGAGCGAGCTCATACCTGTTCAAGTTGTAAAACATGCGTGCTGATCGCGTATACTTGTCAATCCTTGCCAAGGACTCTCGGATCACTGCGTCCTCAGCTCCATATGCTCGGATGGATGCTAGAACGGGTAGAGTGAGATCATGATTCTCAGATATGCAGCCACCACTCACTAAGACCTGCCATGGCAGCTCCGAGATGACCCAGCACCGGAGACTTGGCATTGCTCATCTCACGCTTCACTGAAAGCTGTGCTTTCATGTAGACACGCCCGACCCATGCACCAACGACGCCAACGATCAAGCCAGGTAAAAGGAACATGGGGGTGATAACAACAACTGCACCAAGATTGAAAAGCATCTTCATAGACAGTTCCAAGACCCATACGAGTCCCGAAGAGAGTGGCCCATCAACTGATAGGAAGGAGATGAGTACGGAGGAAAGGTTACTCGGACAGCGAAACATACTCGCTCTGATATCTTGCGTGCACCGTGCGATAACCCTTGATGCAGGTGTGGTATCTAGCCACCTGCGGATCCTCAACACGCAGTCCGAATGAAAAAAGGAGAGCACAATACCTGAAGGTCGTCCTGAGTACTGCCACTATGAGTTTGTTATGAATTGTGCGTGACGCTCTCATGGTACCCATGTAGAAGACATAGTATGCCAATGACCACATCGACGTTCCAAACAGTAAAAGAAGAATGTAGCCAGGAAGATAGCTGTCCATTCCAATGAGACAAAGCTTCACCCTAACAGACTGAATAACACTCACAAGCCGATATTCACTTCTGAAGGCGGATGACCTTCGTATTGAGTCGCCCAATAGCCCAGGAACCAAGTTTGCAACGTGTTCGCGAGATTGGAGATCACGAACAGTGTAATCACAACCGCCCAGAAGAAGACAGCATGTACACCACCGAGTGCAGCGAGGTACAGCTTGACTATGGCAGTGTGAGCTGTTATTCCGCAACGAATGCAAAACGTCCACGTACATGCAACCCATGACACATGACCGACGGAGACTTCCTCAGCCATGACGAGTTTTCCATTCCCACTCGGCTTCTCTTTCTTAAGTTCCTGGACCTCAATCACCTCTTCCTTTTCTAAAATCACCTGTTCTTTGGCAACCATTGCAGAAAGTGCTTTGTCTTTTTCAATCACGTCCGAAAAACAGCCTTGATTGACGACGTGACCATGCGAGGCGAGAGAAACCACGAATTGGGCAATAGAGCGAACGACGGCAACGTTGTGAGTCTATATGCATGTGAAACATATGTCATAAACGTGCATTTGGAAGGGGATACTTGCCACCAGAATGACAGTCCGACCATGGATGAGATCACCGGCGAAACACTTGTCGACGATCCACGACGTCGTGTGTACATCCAGGGCTGCCAACACCTAGGTGGGACATGTCAACTACAGGAATTGGATGAGGTGGTGCAACAAGCTTACGTCGTCGAGTAAGATAATCTCGGCCGAACTATAGATCGCGCGAGCGAGTGTGACTCGAGCCTGATGTGAAGCCGCGGTGATGTGAGGAACTCCCATGGGTATCCAGGCTTACCTTTTGGCCGCCACTGGATCGGCGAGGGGTTGTCGAATCATGTCGAATGCTCATTAAGTATGCATCTCACCTCAATGTCAATCCCTTCTCGCCTACCTCTGTATCGTCACCGGCTTCAAACAATTCTAGGTCCTTCTCTAGCGCACATTGATACAAAACTTGTCACGAACATGATTAGTCCTTAGAAGTTCAACAGAATAAAGGTACGAATCCACCTTGCTTATAGCGAGCATCATCATATGGGGCACCGAACAGAATGTTGTTCTTGCGGCTGCAGTTAGACACTAGCAAATGATCAACTTTCACAGGCTACATACCTTGATGGTGTCATTCTGAACCCAAGACTCCTGTGCGGCGTACGCCACTCCTCCATCCCTTGGTAAGTTGAACCACGATCCCGGGCCAGACGGCATCCAATGCATCTCGCCTAACAACGTTTTGCAAAAGAAAAAAGAGAAGCATTAAGGACATCTACAGAACTGAGTTTCTCGTACCTAACAGGGCCATTAACATCGACGTCTTGCCTGAGCCCGTCGGACCAATGATCAAGTTGACACATCCACGTTGGAAGTAGACTTCACCATCTACTTTGAGGGTAAAACTGCGTCCGGGTGGCATCAGCACACCATCTGAATCCCCGGCACCATCTTGAGACCACACAAAGGTAGCATCTCTAAACCCAATCAGATCAAACTCCTCGATAATGGTGGATGGTACAGGCAAAGCGTTCCGAGTACAAGGCTCGTAACGATCAAGAAGTTCGGTATCCAGCAAGAATTCGTTTATGCGGTCCAGGGAAACGCGAGCTGAATGTATGATTAGGTGACTGAAATGATCAACGGTATGGAAATCAGACGAACCCGAAGTAATCCTGGGTAAGTAGAAGAATATAGACCGCAGCTGATTTCGGAGCAGGTCGAAAACTCGCGTAGATGATCGATGCAATGTCACGAATGCTTCAAGTGCTGCTGCTCACCGGAAATAGAAGCAAAGACTGTGGATGCTATAAGAGATCATTAGGCATGGCGACCAGGGATAAACGACACAGAACTTGCCACTCAACGCCCTTCCCATCACAATGGTCTAGAAAGTCAATTTGTCAGGTCAGCTCCCCACGTACTTCAAACCACCCTAGAGCTTACATAGGTTGCATATGTGATTAGCATGGTGACTAGTGGCAAACAGAAGCTGGGCCATCCATCCTCCATCATCCATTCAAATCATCACGGAAGGAAAAGGCCTACTTCATATTCGCGTTGACCAACTCCATCGTCTTGAACTTCCACAACCAGGTTAGTTCGGCTTCACGTTTTTCGAAAATGTGGTGTTCTATTCGTGATTCCCATCCAAAAAGCTTCACCATGCGAATAACCCCGATGGCTGTCCGAGCCCCATTAATCATATGACGTTTCTGAACTTAATGGGTATGATGCTCACTTTCAGTGATGCTTTGAACTCGTGCATCTGTCTGGAATGGGATATAATGTCATTCGATTGATATTGAAACATTCGCACCTTCTTTGACAGCTCTCGTTTGACATGTTGGATATTCTTCATAACCATACCAGGCAGTGGGGACGTGATGAGCATCACTAACAACCCAACCAATGCGCTGAAAGAATGAGCAACCGGTAAATGCAAATTATCGAACCACCCTGACTCGGTCATACCTCCAACCCAGGAGAGTGTACAGTAGCCAAGTCGCTGCGATGAGTTGAAGTGGGGCAAATAATACTGAACATCCTACCTCATTAGTGTCGGTCAACAACTCAAGGGAAAGGCTGACCAAGCATCAAAAAGTCACGGCCATCATTCGCAGTAGCGAGATCTGATGTGACAAGATTGTTGAGCTTTCCCACGAGATTCTTTTCTAACGACTTGGCCATCGATGGTGGGCCCTTGGACGCTTGTCCAAAGCCACCCAGTTCCGAGAAACCTTGGGAGATGGGCATTTTCGTGTCTTCGGTCTCTGCTTTCACTCGGATGCGGAGAGCATGTTCGAATATCAGCTGGCTGAGTATGGCCTCAGCCCGGACCATAGTGCGACACTGCCAGTGACCAACAGTTATCAGCCCGAATGCTTGCTTGCACACAGACACCAGATACTCGCCTCGATGAAATTATACCACTGATAAGCCAATGATGAAACGAGAGTGCCAAGGAAGATAAGTAATATCCACGCCCAAGGACGTACAAGCACATCTTCTCCCCCAGTCTCAAGATACCTTGAAGGAATCAACCATCAGACTGCACAGTCGCAGAAATAGTGTACCCACTGAAGGAGCTGTTTCAGACCCAATGGTGCAATCAAACTTGCGAGAACCTTCCAAAGTATCCTATTTCAGTAGTATCATAGACGGGATGCGAAGTGCCCCACTTGTATAACGATGTTCACTGACAGGACCGTGATCTCAATGCCTGCATTTCAAGGGATGAATAATGATCACTCGGGGTGGTAGGACTACTGACGGAAAACAGTCATCAATCCATAAAAGAGATGGCGCTTCTTCGCTCCACTGAACTGATCAAGGTGCTAAGGGACACAATCAAGTTCCACAGTGAATCGTGCAGAAAATGAGATCTCACTGGAAAGCTCAGTCGTTTCAAGTTCTCTGCACGATCCTCATCTGAAAGAGGGGGAAGCAGATCGTGCGGCAGGTGGACCACTCTATAGGCTAACCGGACAGTGGGCTCAACCCAGCTGTAAAAAAGCAACGAGGCCCAAGATGCAGTCTGCTCTGGGTGAGGTGTGTCGGAGGGTTTCTAAAATAGTATATGACTGGAAACTGAAAGTTTACAAGTCACACAGAAAGCACACCTTGGCATCGAGCGGAACGTACAAGCGAGGGCTGAATAGAGGGTATACCACCGCACCAACAGTTAAACTAGCCAATTTGCCCCAAAGAAAGGGCCCTTCGCATGAGTCGATGGGTTGCTCAGTGAACATTAGAAGAGGCCAGACATCGCGATAGGCATATACTGCGAAGAGTGTTATAAGCACGATAGTGAGGTGCATGGAGGCGAGTCGGCTAAATCCCGTGTGGGACGTGACAATAATTACAGACAAAATGACTGTAAACACCTATAAAGCAGATATTGTATGCAGTGCGTGAAGATTAGCTGAGCGACGCACCGACGTAGCACAGAGGGAAAGCCTAATCCAATCCGAAGTGGACATTTCAAGACCACTGGAAGGCCATGAGAAAGCCATATTAGGGCCCTTCCCAGTGACACCAGAGAGGCATTCGCTGTGCCTATCTGTTTGGAAAGTCGAGAAAGACAGCACCAGAAACGCCAAACAAGAAAGCAGGCGAGCAATCTTAAACAAGTACAAAACTCGACCACCATGTAGCTCAACAAACGTCTTCTCTCCCAAGGGGGCTCCATTGACAATGGAGACATCGACAGTTTCAAGTGCGGAAAAAGGGAATTGACGAACAACAGCTTTGTGTCTTGGACGATTTGTAAGCAAGGATGTGAGGGTATGCAAGAGCAAGAGAGTCGCAGATATGCAGGCGAAATAGCCAGGTAGCATCAATGTGTTCAACAAGAATCTGCGAGGAGGCTCCGTCAATCTTCGACATGGTATCTTTGACATGGTATGAGCCAGACACATAGAACTCACGTCGAAATGGTATTGTTAGCATGGGATATCAAAACCATAGACTGCATGATGACTTGCGTACTGCCAAGGTCTGCCTCGATCTCAGCGCCCGAGTGCAACATCTAGAGGTATGTGTTGTAGTATCAAACGTAGGTACAGTCCAACGTCCAGCAACTGATGCTAGGCCAATTCTGCGGACACCACTTGTGTGGCCTGAGGTCGCTGCTCACACCGCACGACTGGCGCACACCTTCCACGTACGTGTCCACGAGGTTGGAGCTTGCGAGAACCTTTCGAGGAGGTGGAATGAGCCAAGTCGAGGTGTCTTCAAGAAGTTGCAACTTTTGAAACTCCGAGTTCACAACTTCCGGCGTTGTCAAAACACCGCTTCTCACCATTCAACTTGTCGCGAATACCTAGTATTACGGCCTTGTTGCTCTACCCTGGTGGCAGTGGCTGCGATTTCATTGACCGACATCAAGTCTGCTGTGCTTCCAACACAAAGTTGGGGGTGGTTTGGTGACAGGCACAAGTGAGCGTCCCTGGGCTTTGCCCAGCACAAGAAACGTAGAAGCTACATGCAGTCAGTAATCATCCTAGTCGTCATCGTGGTCGCGACCTAACATATGGCTATCAGGGATTGCTGAAATGCGTGCTTAGCTATGTAATTGACTTGAACTGCCCCTCAATCGCGACAACTCGAACTTTGAGCCCTGCACCATCTTCGCATCGAGAATCCAACGACCGTGACTCGCGGGTTATTCCGACGACGACGAATGTAACAGGTGTAAAGTTCCTTAGCTTGACCCTTGATTTTGTAGTATTGTACCTCAGGGGGGTCAGTCACCATGGGCATGATCCCCACTCGGACTGGAACTTGGCGATGAGATATACGTAAGGTTCAATTGAATGTTCATACGGTGCACATGATACTAGTACAGTCGACTCCCTCCTAACGCATACCAGGTATAACCCATACTCCCTCATAGGCCATACGT
>QGOI01007654.1:0-12874 GCA_003313885.1 Boletus sp. MG55 | reverse complement strand
CACTTGGGCTTCTGATATATTGTAGATATGTATTGAGGGTACCTGGGGATGTACTTTGCAAGCCAATATATGCATAAGAGCAAAAATGCGAATATGTTTTCTGTTTTCACCCCTATTCCTTGTTTGTACCTCACAGGACCCTATGGAGCCTCATTCAAGCGGTGAGAATGGTCTATTAGGACATATACACTATGTATCTACACTCAGATAATCTGAGAGGAAAGGGGAAGGCAGAGGAATACAGGGAAAACATGAAATGAAGGAGATTACCAAAATGGATATGTGGTAGGAGGAGTGGCTGCTTTTGGTTCGCTTCTCAGCCACTTATGTAATCACTTAATGTCTAATTCTGTGCCTAGGGCCTAGGCACACAGGAACATACCCCTGAGGAGGATCAGTTGAAGAAGTCCACTCAGGCTGGTATGCCAGAGTCATGCAGGATTGTAATAACAGTAATGTAGGATTGCAAGATCAATTGACTGTGCACCACACATTGTATTGTTATTACAATAAAAAGCCTGCAATAAAATTACAGGGTGGCCTCCTCTCCCCAGGCCCCTACTGTCTACAACCTCAGCAGTGGCGAGATTTCCTCTGATGGTCTTACTTCTGGCAGGCGCAGCCGCGGCAGTGGCACACACTTGCCCTCTTTGGTACACAGCATCCCATATGCCTTTATTCCTCACTCTCATTGCTTCAACTTCATCTCTGCTTCAGCTACTTGTTCGGCACCCAAGATCCCAAGATGAAAGGCTCGCAACAACCACTCTGATGAGGACGATGAGGATTCCCAGCCTGCAATCACAACTGGAAATGCCACAGATGTCCGCTGTCAGCACATCAAGTCTGAGCAGAGGCATCACGATGAACTTCATGATGGCTACTGCAGACTCAAGGATGCCCTTCCCGTTTCCAACCAGAAGTCCAGCAAGATTTCCCTCGACTGTGCTACCACTCACATCAAGTACCTGGAGATGACTATTACATAACATTGACAACTTCGGACGAGGCCCCAACAGGCGATGAGAACGAGGTTTAGCAACTCTACATGTGAGTAATATCACCCTGCTTTATATCTACAACATATTACAGTCTTAACCTAGGTCGATTCAGAGCGTTAACGAGGTATTGGTGTTTCGCAGATTATTAGTATTAGTTTGTGAAGTTTAAGTTCAAGAAAGGCACCCGCATCTTCGTCCCCAAGGCAGTCCGCTTCAGCCACTTGAACCATGATGAATTATACAATATGAATCACTCCCACCCATAGCTGAGCAAAGTACATAGAGGTGCATTAATGTAATAGACATCAATGTAGTCCAAGTCATTAACATAGTTATTAATACATATTACTGTCATATCCCGTACCACCAACTCCAATCACCTCCAAACAACTCCTCAACAACTCTGGCACAATCTCGCTTAGGATGCAACTCTGAGCCCTCAGACTTCTACTTAGTATTTCGTCGTATGTCTCTCTTCATTCTTGTTATGACACTTGTCTCCATATGTACTAGTCTCACTAATTATCTGTCTCCGATCCTGTGCTCGCACAGCTCCGGCTTTCACATCTCCGAGCACCACTCCGGCTCATTTGTACCCGACTCTGTTTACTTACCAATCTCCATTTCGTATTACTGATCCATTTACTAATACTCCTTCGGACTCTGTATATAAAGACCTCCGATTCATGTAACTTCTCTTTAGTCTGAATATCAAATTAGATACATCCTCTTGTCCTCTGGGAATCCTTCATCCCAACTCCGAAATACATCTCCTCCGAAATCTGGGACTTAGACCTTGATGAGGGCACAGCACTCCGCTCTGAGTCGCTGAAGCCGAAAGTCCCATTCCGTCCGACCAACTTCGGAGTTCTGGAGTTTCCCCCGGAGAAGTCCAATCCGGTCTCATCTGGTCCGCATGTTCTTAACAATTACCATATCATTATAATACTTAACATTGCCTAAAAAAGATAAGACCATAATTAAAATCCATTAGTATTTAAAGGACATGTTCAAACCACACTTGGCTAATTTTCATAACTTGACTTCGTACCAGCACCATTGACATGAACACTAGTAGCCACTGTGGTGGCGACAATGATCTCATCAACATCAAGCAGCCTCATCAATGTGAGTCTCTCCAATGCTCTGCTTTCATTCAATAGCGATGATGCTGATCCCTTTTAATTGGACTAATCTAATATTGTCGCTGGTCATTGACAGACCTCCATCGTCAATGTCATTGGTGACAAGGTGCCGGAAAAACTACCTGTGTCAATGAAGCCCACCTTCCAATGGATGTTCACACCATCTCGTTATACTCCCTCCATGAACCTACTGTTTCGTTGTCAATGGCTAGCACTGTCAATGGTGTGTCCTCGTCAATAGTTACTGTACTCATTGTGCCTTTCCTCACATCCCTATTCTATTCATCAGCAAACTTCTATTAGTCTGTACAGCTCTGTCCAGGGCTGTCTAGACCCTCCAGCCTCTCCAGCCTCCACAGATATGTCCTTCTCTGGAGACAGCTGTACAGGTCTGTGGAGGTTTGTGGATGGTCTGTGGAAGGTCTGTGGGAGGTCTGTAGTAGGTCTGTAATAGGTCTGTGGAGGTCTGTGGATGGCTGACCAAATATAATTACTACAATGACCAAAATAAATAAACCATACTACCTTCTATATATATAGTCATATACTACTATTAGATATCATTCAATGTAAGCTAACTACATACTATACTAACTTACAACTACACACTTACTAGTATATCCTAATACTACTACTTCAGTATATACATATGTGGTCCCCCACCATAACACTAACTAAAGGGTACTGTACTTAACATTGCTGATGGGACAGCATACAAAGTTATCAAAAAGTTAAAACCATAATTAATAATACCAATCAGAAGATGTATATAACCCATTATCCAATGTATACTTAGTGTTGGTACACATTTGACTATACTTTGACTACACTTTGACTACACTTTTGACCATACTTTGACTACACTTTGGGTACACTTTGACTACACTTTGACTATACTTTTTGGTACACTTTTGACTACACTTTGACTACACTTTGTGGTACACTTTTTGGTACACTTTTGACTACACTTTTTGGTACACTTTTGACTACACTTTTTGGTATACTTTTGACTACACTTTGACTACACTTTTTGGTACACTTTTGACTATCCTTTGACTACACTTTTTGGTACACTTTGACTACACTTTGACTACACTTTGACTACACTTTTTGATACACTTTGACTATACTTTGAGTACACTTTGACTACATTTTTGATATACTTTGACTGCACTTTTGACTATACTGTGAATACACTTTTTGATCCACTTTAACTACCCTTTTGACTACACTTTTTGGTACACTTTGGGTACACTTTGACTATGCTTTGACTATACTTAAGTATAAAGTAAAAGTGTATAAAAGTGTATCAAAAAGTGTACCAAAAAGTGTACCAAAAGTGTATCCAAAGTATAGTAAAAAGTGTACCAAAAAGTGTAGTAAAAGTGTACCACAAAGTGTACCAAAAAGTGTACCAAAAAGTGTAGTAAAAGTGTAGAAAGTGTACCACAAAGTGTACCAAAAAGTGTACCAAAAGGTATAGTAAAAGTGTAGTAAAAGTGTACCACAAAGTGTACCAAAAAGTATATCCAAAGTGTAGGCAAAAGTGTAGTAAAAGTGTATCAAAAAGTATACCCAAAGTGTAGGCAAAAGTGTAGTAAAAGTGTACCACAAGTGTACCAAAAAGTGTACCAAAAAGTGTAGTAAAAGTGTAGTAAAAGTGTAGTAAAAGTATACCAAAAAGTGTACCACAAAGTATAGTAAAAGTGTAGTAAAAGTGTATCAAAAAGTGTATGCAAAGTGTAGTAAAAGTGTAGTAAAAGTGTACAAAAAAGTGTAGTATAGCTGTAGGAGCTGTAGAGCTGTAGGGCCTGTGGAAGTCTGTGGAGTCTGTGGAGTCTGTGGTGGTCTGTAGTCAAAAGGGTAGTTTACTGATGTTCCAGGTTGTTACCAAGCGCTGTCCCAGATGAATACAACCTTGTTACTGCCAATGTCTTGGCTGCCACTGATGCTGCTTTCATCCTGTATTAATGTGTAAGTTTCTTCTGAATTCATGACCAATACATGCTCATCTCTCTTGTGCTAGTGTGAGCTGCTCAGTGCTCAAGTTTGCTAGGGATTTGATTAGCATATTGTATTCCCATCGATAGCTCCAATATTATACATTTAATGACTTAAAACATGCATTACAATTGAGAGCAGAAGGATTAAAATGGTCTCAGTGCCATCCTCAGAAGAAGAGATCCATTGTAATGATGCCAGAGTCTCATTTGCAGGTCGGGTTCACCATGACAATGCACTATAATGGAAATTTTTCGCCATGACAATGTCTTATTATGGTATATCATTATCAGTAATGATGATGAAATAAGCGATGGTGATAATGGCCTTGTAATGGCCCCATGGATGCTGATGATGACATGATCATGAAACTTGGGTGTCATTGTCATGTCTAAAAATGGGGGGGTGGAAATTTGTCCTTTAAAAGTCATGCCAATGCCTTGGGATGGCTTACAGAAATTTGTGACATAGTATCTTCAAAACACAAAACAAAAAAAAAGATACCCCAGATGCGATGAGGACAACTGCAGCCTCAGGAATGCCTTCTTCAAATGGTGCTGTCTCGCCGAGAAGCTTCTGACTGGTCCCATAATATGCTGCTATACAGAGATCGAACAGCGCCTTGTGCGCAAAATTTGGCTCGATGCCCTATCGAAGTCAAAGTCATACATGGGAAGTACCATGGTAAAATGTACTTGTGCATCAGGAGAACCACAGAGGAATCGGGCGCCTCGAATTAGGTTTGATACTCCAGTTCATACCAGTTTGATTGACTCGTCTTTACGGAGATTTGGAGTAGGAGAGAGTTTGTAGAGGGTTTCAATGTCACGAAAACACAATTTCTTGATCTCGCTATGGAAGTTGTAGATGTCATTGTAGATCTAAAACATTGTTTGTTAATAGTACGATCTTTAATAGACAGAAACTCACGAGAGTATATAACTCCTTCTCGTAGTGGGGGAACATGCTGGCCTCGAGGCGAATGCGGCTTCGCTTGTATTGCTTGAGTATCTGCTCAACAATGTCATATATGATATGTTGTTTCACCTGGTGATGGTCAGGGAATGCATCACGAGTGGCCAAGTAAACCTGCCACTCAGTTTTTGCATTGTTAATAAGCTGCTTCCAAGTCCCAGGCCAGAAGCTATGTGTCTTGGCTGCCTTGCATCTGGAAAAAGATATTTTCCATATAGTGCTAGTATATATGTATAGTCCCTGTAGCACTGTAGACTTCCCCCCATTATATAGCACTTTATAGCAGCTTCGACTTGATGTAGATTTACTGTAGCACATTATAGCACACTGTAGCATGCTGTAGACACTGTAGTACACCAATTTATTGTCCAGTAGAAGCTATATCGAACAATGTAGCATATCATAGCAGGATTTACTGTAGCACACTCAGGCTATAGCACATTGTAGTACACCAATTTATTGTCCAGTAGAAGCTATATAGCATCTCATAGTAGCTATAGTACATCAACATTTAACAACCAAACTCCCACCCAACCATCAACATTGTCATGTTTGGTTCAGCTGCTCAACATAATTGCAGAAAATTGGTATCACCCCCTCATGCATGCCGAGTCTGAGTCAAGACTTACTCCCTGCCTCTGAAGATCAGCTTTCCGCCCAGGAGTTCAGCAAGGATACAACCCACAGACCAAATATTGATGGCAGTGGTCTGCAGAGGGGGATCAGCAGCGCAGAAATCAGGTCTGGTGGCACACACACACATAGTTGGCAAAGCTCAACATGATTTCTGCTGTGCAATACCATCACGTGGCCACATATTCCATCATGAAGCCCTGGTATGCAACTGCCTTGGAGGTCCCACCACTATGCGTGGACCCTCGTGCAAGTGCGAAATCACAGCGTCCCACAGCCCTTGCCAAGGTTATAGGCCTTGTAGCGAGCTTCGTCGGGGTACTAGTTATCAAAGACTTTGGAGTCTGGTACGAGTGCATTGAGGGTAAGTGCCCAGACACCAGGTCAAGTACATGAAGGTAGTCCCAGACACATGTGCCATCCCTGGATCAGTCAGTGATGGTTGTGGGTGTGTTCACATTTCAACTTACAGAGTAGGATAATCATTTCCAAACACCTTGAGCATTAGATCGCCTACTCACCTGACTGACATTTGAGCTAATAGAGGCAAGAGATTCGCAGGAGGACCATGATGGTCTTCTCTGATTAATCCAGAAGGATGAACACCAGCAGGACTAGACTAATCTCAGTGATGAATCGACTCCTGGGTTGAAAACATGTCCTTACTTGAAGTAGCGGAGGGAGATAGCATGCCAGCACTGGGGTTCAGCTGCACCAGTGGGTAAGCGTGGCATCACACCAAAATAATTCATGACCTACCATGGTATAGATCGTCGAGAATCAATTCTGACATCACCTTGCTAGGCTGCAGAGTGTCTGGTATAGCATGAATGACTGGAAGAACGAAGCAACACTGCTTACGATCACATGGAGATCTGCTTCCATAAATCATCCAGCATATATCAACCTCAACCACCAGTCCTTCAATTGGGGACATGCCACAATTATCTGAGATGGTATTCCATTCAGAGAGACACTTCCATTTCCAAGGACACACACCTTGCCCTTGACTTGCCAAGGAGTCGACGAAAAGACATCAAACAGGTGAGCAGAATGCACAACCGGGAAAGGAAGTCACAGGGAGCACTTGCTCACCATTCGTAACACCCTCAGGCTGTCCGATTCGACTCACATGTCGCCAGCTTGTGTGCGTGTGCTATCTGCTGCGTTAGATGGCTCATAGGGCTTTGTTGGTCGATGCAAGTCACCACCAACCTTGCCCATACCCTCTGCATCTTCAGTCGATGCCCTCGACTTGACTTCGACTGACCTGACCCTCAACTCGCCCACGCCGAGGAGAAGAGCATCTCTTTGAGGTGACCTTTTCAAATGGAATAGGAAAATTGTGAGTTGTAAAATGTGCAGAAGTTCCACAAGCATGCCAAAAGTATGCAGTCTCTCACGCCACATGTTTAGGGCCAGCCTTCTTCTGCCTTGAATCAAGGTTTGGAGCTCACTGCTACTGCTGAGTACGCATGAACTACTACCATGTCCACCAGGCTTATTACCTTACTCTCGCCCTTGCCCACCCCTCCCTCTTTCCATCACCCTCACCCTCTCTGTCACCCACACCCTTGTCCACCCTCTCCTCTCAGCGACAGCGCAACATGTGTGACATTGCCATCACCCTTTCCCTTGCTGTTGCCCAGCGTGTGGACACCACATTGAGCACTGCAACTGTGCGCACAACCAATGCTGTCGCTGTCCCCTTGCTCCCTCGCTTCTTGCATGCTGAAATGGCTGCTGAACACACCAAACCCCACGGAACCAGTGTGTCCAATGATGTTACCACCTCCCTCAACGTCAATGATGACTTCAACCCTCCTTCATCAAACGTGTGCCCTCACGGTGTAGAGCGTGGTACCGCTCTGTAGCTAAAACCCACCATCCCGAGCCCTCTGTCATCAACCCCAAGTCCGTCTCTACCATTCTGAGTCCATCCGAGTCAATCCGAGTCCATCCGGGTCAGTCCGGCGAGTCCGAGGTTTAGTCGGAAGGTTTTTATTCTGCATCATGTAGTTTTTGTCCGGAGTGGGTCGGACAACACTCAGTCCCTTCACATTTGTTATTCCCACACTTCTACCACCTCATTAGGCTGCGCTTTTCCGTTCCTGGACCTGTAGCCACCATTTACCCTCCTTAGGACCTATTTCGTATACTTTGCTAGTGTACTTGTGGTGCTCCGGACTTGTCCGGACTACTTAAATCCTGTAACTAGGATTACATAATACAGTTTCCTCCACATTGGATTCTCACCACGTACGAAGTATCATTGTTCTCAGTTGTCATCACTCGTTCACCATATCACGCTCGTTCTACAAATTCCAACCAGTCATCTGTAGCTCCGAACTGCCAGACTACTTATTCCTATCATCAGTACAGTCCGGAATCAACTCCGGACTAAGCTTTCTCGCTGGGCAAGTCATTCCGGATTTCCTTCCTTTGCACAGAATCCCTTGGGATGGACATATCGTGTCCTTCTCATCCTCCTTCAACCTCCTGACTGGAATATACAATTCCTAGAAAGTCACTTGAGGCATTTTCTGTTGTCTACAATGGGTCATGGCTGCCTGCGACAACACTGTCACCCCCAGTGACCTTCTCGACACCAATGGTGCTACAATCTCCCTCGTCAATAACAATGACGGTGCATCCCTTGATGCTGCCATCACCCACGCGTGCACCGAAACAGCTGCCATGCTTGAACCCTTGTGCTCACACAAACAGCATGCCCTTCAACGCTGTTCTGTCTATTCACAATGATGCCACATTTTTTCACGCATCAATGACTTGTTTGCCCCCCAGCGATCTCCTTGATGCTCCCAGCAATGGCACAACGTGCATGACCATTATGTTGATATGATCAAGAACCTCGGCAGCCTGGATGGGCTTAATACTGAAAATTCTGAGCGCAGATGAGCCAGCCCTACATGCTGTATGCCATTATGCCACTGACAATGCCAGCCTAATTACTCGACACAGTCCGATTTTATTTAGTTAGGCAGCCTATGTAGTAAAAATCTAAATGTGCGCATTTGATACTGCATGATCATACAATATAGTTCCCTTTTTAACGTATGCTGCTATGTAGCATGGCTGATCAAGTTATTCAATGGTGCTACAGTAGTCTACAGTTAGCTATATAGAATGTGATTTGTAATGCCGCAGGTACTGTGATGACATAGTGGTATGTCAGCTATACAGCTTACAGGCATGAACATTTTTTCCTGATTTGCATTGTGAGGGGCGAGTCTCAGTGTCTAAACTGTCGTTGACTTCATCGGCTATGTCATGAGCAGGGCAGTTTCTCGAGTGTTTGAGCCAGTAGTGGGAAGGTGGGTGTGGTACCCGATTGCGTTGGTGATGGTAGGTGAGTACATCATACTCATTGACTGTTTCCTGCTGTTCTGGTTGTCAGCGGTGCGAACCATGATGTCTGTGTTCGCGGTCCTGGTTATGTTGCAAGTCTGTCCCACATGAGGGCCGACGAGGAACAGTTTGATCACAAGAGCCTCTCGGGTGAGGCTGTGGTGGTTCTGCAAGGGCCTGGCAGGCTTTACCAGCATCAGCTGCAGTCAGATGCTTCTTGGCAAGCAGTGGGAGCAAATGCTTACCTTGGTTACAATGCCTTTGAGTGTGGCGAATCGATGGCGACTCATCCATCTCACCACCAGTGCTTGATCCCATGTCTGGAAAACAAGCCAATGAAGCAGTCGCCAATCAGATCGTACGTGACATACCAAGATTTTCAGCCAACATTCTACATCCATCATTTCAAGCTTCTGTTTCATCTCCACTTGCTGCAACTGGGCCTTCTTCGTGATCTACACCTGTGGTGTCGTCTTCATCATCCTCAGTGTCATTAACACCGTAGAGCTCGTTGTCATCATGGAGCTTGAAGCATTGATCTTCGTCACTGAACCCTTCTTTGTCATCATTGAAGTGTTCCCCTTCGTTATTGAAGCACTCCTCATCAGCATCGATATGTTCCTCTTCATCACCACGAGATCTGTCATCCTTATCAAGCCCTTCACCCTGATATTCATCATCTCCGATTTGGGTCTCCTCCTGAGCTTCGTCATCACTGGCGATCCAGTGGATGCCACTCTCCCCTATAGTAATGTCAATCTCAGCTTTTGTGATAATGCAGAACTCACTCAGTGCATTTCTCCAATCTTGGTGTTGCTGTTCATCCATCTCTATAATGCCATTGGGGCTCAACTGATACATATAATTTCAAGCACAAGATGAGCTTTTTGGACATTTCAGATGTAATGTAGAGGTGTATGAGGACATTTGTACAACTTATGCTTTGCTACTAGTAGGGAGGCTTTGAGCCTCCTGTGATGGTACCGCTGGTGGGAGAATTTGCCTGTATCCAAAACGAGAGGAAGGGGTCGCCAATTGGAATGTCGGCTTGATGGTGAATATTTGGACTGGGTCCTATCAACTTCGTAAAGAACTGATACAATCCTCATGGTTGCAATTTGAATTTACCACAAGCGTCTTATTGGTATGTTTCTTCCCCTTGTGATTGCTAGATGATTTCCCTGGTTGTGTCTTGGCAGGCTAACGTTGCCTCTGTGGAGAAGGTGCCATTGGGTTGATTGCTTCACTGGAGGGGACTTGTGTCATTTACCAAAACTCCGAACACTCCAGACCATCTCCGAGCTCATTCCGAGCTCATTTCACTCCTCTGACCCCTTGGACTTTGACTCCAAAATCTCGGACTTCATTCCATTTTATTTACGATACTTTGTTACTCCTTTCATACTAGCTCAGTTCCTCCATTCCACCCAATCCTGTGTTTGCTTAGGAGCACAGCTCCGGCTCCCGAACTCCCAGGCATAGCTCCGGCTTTGTTACATCCGACTCCAGTTCTACTTACAAATCTCCATTTCGTCTGACTGATCATTTACTAATACTCCTTCGGACTTCATATATAAAGACCTCCGAAATCATGTACATATCTTTAGTCGGAATATTGACTTAGATACACCCTCTTGTCCTCTGGGAAATCCTTTGTCCCCACTCCGAAATACACCTCCTCTGAAATCCAGGACTTAGACCTTGATGAGGGCACAGCGCTCTGCTCCAAGTTGCTGAAGCCAAAAGTCCCATTCCATCCGACCAACTCTGGAGTTCCAGAGTTTCCCCTGGAGAAGTCCGATCCGGTCTCATCTGGTCCGCACAGTCTTAACAACTTGAATGCCATTGCACGCATGCTTGGGGACATGAACAACAGCATCACCGCACTTTTCTAGTTGCTGAACAGCCCCACCTGTACCAGCACCGGTCCTCTTTGGGCATGAGCATCTTGATGGCCCAGGTTCAAGGGCTGGCTGCATGCCAATGGTAACCTCTGTGGCCTTCCACTTTCCCATTCAAATCAAGTTAGAAATGGAAATTGTGGCAGCGCAAGGATTTTATTACAGACCAAAAGTGCTTACATCATCTTGGAAAGCTGGGTACAAACAATGTCACTACTCATACAAATGGTCTCAGACTGAGAGACCAGTAATACAATTCAAACAAGTAATTTTACACACAACACTGGCAATGGTTATTAATATTGAAAATATGCAATGATTGTGAACTTCAACTCACATGAGTTACAATCATTTACTCCAAGTCGGCGAGATGGATTCGCTTGCTATGGGATGCAGAGCCATTGGATTTGGAGGGCAAAGTCTTGCCCTCTGAGTCAAGCATGGAAGGATCATCAGATTCGGATGCAGGTACGCCAGGGGGCACTTTGGGAGGTTGTCATGCCACCTGCTGTAACAAGATTGTGCAGTCCATGGTACTGCAATCTCAAGCATCTTGATAATCTCTCCCCAATCAAATAACGGTTCGGGTGGGGACCAATCATGGATTGTGTGCAACCACTCCCGTATTGAATTCTGTGCCAAGTCTTTGCTGGTGGCCTGGCTCAAGACGTGTATGGGAGGGTGAGGGGGGTTCGGCTGAAATAAGTGGGGTGTGATAGTATTCTTGGCATAGGTGAGAGCGAGTCCCCCCTCCACCTGACTCAAAACCCCCACTCCATTCCATCCTATGTAGCCTATGTTATGCTTGGCCTGCCAGTGGGTGAGGACAAGCGTGCCTCTGTGGTCTGAGTTCGAGTTGCTATATGAAGAGGGACCTTCCAAAAGGATGGGGTTCCACTATGGACCTTTGGTGGGTGATGCTCATGAAGAGACCAACTACCAGAGAAGGGACAAGGGGTCGAGGGTACTAGTATATGTCTGACCAAGGATGACTCGGAGTTGCAGACAGAACAAGGGTACTGACTGACTAGCTGTTGCTAGAAGGGAACTGAGGAGGTGACACAGAGATGGTATTCTGGGTACTTATGCTATGACTTGGGTATACGTATCATAGGGTTTGCATAAGGGCAGGCTCAAGAGGGCTGCTTTAGGAATACATGAGTTAGGACGAGTCAGAGTGAGTCATGAAGGAAACGGTGACTAAGCAAGGGTGGCAACCAGGTGGAAGTGAAGAGTGGAAGGGGAACCGGTTGACACGAGAACAAGAGAGGTCACTGTAGTAGGTGAAGAGAAAAGGTAGTCCAGAGAGCGTACAATCGTAACATTACCCCTGTGTTATCCCCGAAACTCCATAGAGGGTTTACTCGCAAGATACTAGGTAGGCATCCATGTGATCTGGGGAACTGGTCATGTTGGCATACGCCTCGTCAGGGGTGGGGTCATTGATGTCCAGGTCGCCGTCAGGCAGAGTGGCGGCAGGTGGTGGGGACGGGGTCCTATAGACATACTCCTCGATGAGGATAACCTCATCGTCAGCCATAGTGTCATCATCACTGGTGTGGGGTGGGTAGGGTTCATTGGACAGGTGGTCCAAGAGGGTGAGGTGGGCGCAGTCAAGCGACGAGAGGGGGGCGCCATGGGTAGAGCGACGTGAGGAATGAGAAGAGTGGGAGGAGCGAGAGGAGCAGGACATGGATGAGGATGAGGAAGAGGGGACGGTGGGTGGAGGGGAGCAGCACTGGGAGAAGGTGTGGTCCAGGCAAGAGCCATAGAGGTGGCCAGGGGCGCTGAAGAGATTGAAAGCTCGGAGGACCTGCAGGAACAAGGTGTTCCGGCCTGAGCTAGACGA
>QGOI01007652.1:0-15036 GCA_003313885.1 Boletus sp. MG55 | reverse complement strand
ACGTACAGAGGTAACGAAAAGATAGCTCACCTCAGTCACGCGCGAAAAGCAACGAAATAGATGGCGAATAGAGCGAGCACAAAGAATTCAATGAGAACAAAGTATCGTATGACAGCGGGCTTGTATCATGGCAGCCAGCCGACGCGCACAATGGCACGCGTTGACTGGTTCGGTTCTCCGCCACGCTTGCTGTTCGTAACAGGAACGACTTCCTTCTCGAATCGCACCTTGAAAATGAGTACGGTCGCACCCGCACAGTCCTTAGTACTTAGTATCAGCCATGGGGAATGCACCGCCTCATCGGGTATCTCCCTGCACGTCACGTGACTTGCTGATCACAATTTTCGTGTGCCGAGCATGCGGTCGAGACAGAAAAAAAAGGGACCCTTCTCGCAAGGTCGTGCCCGCAACTACTTATTCTCTTTTTTTCAGCGATGGCCACCGTTACCATCCTGCCCGCACTTCCTCAAAATTGGGCCGCACCCGACTCGCCCGCCGCCCAGACGCTCGCTCGTAAGTCGCATCGTCGATGGTCCTCTCGAGCCATGCTGCTCACGCCAGGACGACCACACGCCAGCCGTCCTCCAACGCAAACTCATCCCCGCTGGATCCGCCTACCTCGCACACGTCCGCCGCGCACTACACAACCTTTCCTTCGATGCATACGACAAGCTGATTGAGCAAGACCGACTGCAGATCGAAGCGCTCCGTGCGGACGGACTGAACGGTGAAGACGATCTTGGCGTTGGCGATGAAGAGGAGTCGCCGGAGTTGTTGTTGCTTGATCCAAAGGAGTGGAAGGTCTGTCGCTGTCTCCATTTTCCCATCGAGCTCGTCGGCACTTGGGTTCGCCTTGCATCTCCATCCCCCATGAGTCGCCGTTTTCGATGCAACGTGTCCTTGTTGCTTGATATCTTGTTTTCAGATCGATGTTGACCACGTGTATTCATAGAAACAAGATCACTATCAGGTTCTTGGGCTCTCCCATCTACGCTACAAAGCCACGCCCGAACAAATCAAAATTACTCGTACGTATTACACCCCTCGCCCCGCCTGATCCTGATTTAATCATCTCACCCCACGCACTCCCCATGGGTATGCGCCAATTTGGTGTGCCTGTCCATCATAGATCGCAAAAAGGTGCTCAAACACCACCCAGACAAGAAGGCCGGTCTATCTCACACGACCAACGACGACGCCTTTTTCAAATGTATCTCAAAAGCACACGAGGTGCTCACACACCCTGAACGACGCCGACAATTCGATTCCGTCGATCCTTATTACCTCACATTCGAAGAAGACGCGCCGACCGCTGCAGATTTCAAGGGTAGCAAAGCCAACGACGTCGATTTCTTTTTCAAGATGTGGACCCCGGTATACGAGATGGAAGCACGGTTTAGCAAGAAGACGCCGGTGCCGTTGTTGGGGTCGTTTGATGACCCCAAGGACAAGGTGGAAGCGTTTTACGACTTTTGGTACAACTTTGATAGTTGGCGGTCGTTTGAGTATTTGGACAAGGAGGTGAACGAAGGAAGCGATAGGTTGGTCGTGGTTTCCTTTATTTTTTTTTCCTTTTTTCCTTTTTTCCTTTTTTTTTTTCTGCGTGTGAGGTGGAGGTTGACAGACGGCATCGGGATACAGCCGTGATGATAAGCGGTACACGGAAAAGAAGAACAAATCCGAGCGCGCCCGGCGAAAAAAGGAGGATACTGCCCGGTTGCGCAGCCTCGTCGATCTCACGCTGAATTTGGATCCCCGCATCAAGAGGATCAAACAGGAGGAGAAGGAGGCGCGGGAAGCGAAAAAGAAGAACAAGGGGGGTAATTCCACAGTGGAGGCCAAAGCCAAGGTAGAGGAGGAAAAGCAAAAAGCAGAGGAGGAATCGAAGAGAAAAGAAGAGGAGGAAAAGGTAGCGCGTGCAGAGGCCAAAAAGGCAAAAGCGGCCGCAGCTAATGCGGCCAAGAAAGCGAGGAGACAACAACGTGCGACCGAGGAAGACGCTGCATCGTGAAACGAGCTGGAAATGCAATCACCACCGGCATGCTCTACACACAGGACGATGCGTGGTTTTCTATGACGACCACGATTTGGATGCTTTCCTATGTGTTGTTGCTGCTTGTTTTGATTGCCAGTCTGGGATCGTCTAATTGGAACAGATTGGAGATTTTATCCGCGATTTTTAGATTGTTGATCACTGTGTGCAGTGGAAATTTCACAGTGAAAGGCTAGCTTGTTGCGGCGGGTTCTGGCATGCAGGCGCAAGTGGGATGCAGCCTCGTGTCTGTACATATAGGCCATCGGACCGCGCTGAGTCGAAAGATATTCCTATATCAACGAGGCGCTTGTGGACATCGACCAATGGCGGTATAGCCTTGACGTGAGCTGTCACGCACCCACAGGAGGCCGCAACGTTGCCGGAAGGAATTCGGGGAAGATCGCGAGGCAAGGCAGGTGAGCGGGTTCTGACAGATCTTCTCTGCAGAAAAAAACGAGACAGTGACGTGACCCATCTACCGACTGCGGCTGAGGGGCTGATGGGTTTTATGTTATGCTATTTATCTGAATACTATTTTTGTCACGAGGCCACCCTCGACGTAGAGATAGGGACAGGGTGTACAGAGAAACGAAGAGAAGTTATGTCTATGCTAGAGGATGTGTGCTCGGGTAGATTTATGAGTAAAGGAAGACGGTGAATGAAGAGGGCGCGATCAGGCGGCTCAGGTCCGGGGTCGGTGGGTCGTCATCGTTCAAGGGTCTAATCAATCTAGTATCTAATATCCGGGGGGATTGGAAGGGGGCGAAGAAGGTGGAAGGAATGAGAAGGGAGGGCCAGAAGTAGACAAAGTACCCGTGAGTGTCACCTCGGGTCAGCGATCCTTTGGCAGAAATCACTCACTTTCAACCCCGTCACACTCCGACGTCACAGTCACGCTTGTCACATCCCGGTATCTAGTTTGCGTTTGTTTGGGTCCTGTGGCTGAGAATCCACAAATCCAGTGCGATTAAAGGGAGGGCACTTGTCTGGCCCTGTCAACGATCGTCAACTTAGTTTTTTTTCTTTCACCTTTTGTATGGTGTTTAAATACCCTCTAGCCACCGTCTCGATGGACTGTAGCTCATAGCTCGTACGCTCGACGTCGCGGGCGGTGTTTGACCACCATTCCGTCCGGGCGTGCCCAATCCAGTACTCACCCATATTCCCCGCCATCTCCCCGCCAATAAACTCTCACAATGGTACGTCCTCATCGTCCTTCCCGGCGCTCATCGCACCCACCCCCGCCCGTCTCCCCACAGGTTCTCGTCAGCGATAAGAAGTATGCGTGGTATGTTCCAAGCCATCTCCCCTTCACACCTCATTAAAAGGGATTGGGTTGCCGCAGTGAAACGTGCATAAAGGGACATCGGTCCTCGGCCTGTAAACACACCGATCGTCCCTTGTTCGAAATTAAGAAAAAGGGTCGTCCGGTCACGCAGTGCGAGCACTGCAGAGAACTCCGTAAAACAAAACAAGTGCATGTGAAATGTCTGTGTGGCGTCCAAGAAATGTCTTCCAACCTAGTCTCGGACCCGTCCCACTGTAAAAAAGGTCGGCATTCGTTTGTCTTTTGGCTTGTCCGTCTGGTTCACTCACTTTCATTTACTCGCGTTGTGATTTTCAGGGGCCACCAAACTGCCGGCTGCTGCTGCGTTTCCGCACGGTCTTCCCGAAGACCTGGAAGCGATCGCTATATTGCCCGCAGTGTCTGACGGATCAGTTGATTCTGACCATAGCGGTAGGCTCGACGCGCCATCCTTTGACCACCCCCATCTACAGTATTGACTTTTCACAAGGTGAAACGTCTCCTAGCGGCTGTAGATGTAACAAAGGTGAACAGTGCGACTGTTGCACGCTTCGCAAGTCTCCTGGCCGGCGTCGCCCCTCTGTTCACCAAGATGTCGTCAAAGCGGAGAGACATCATCATAACCACCATGCAGAATCATCCCATGCTGCCAAGGATCCTCCCCCACCGCTTTCTTCCCACGTCCTTGCCCGCATTGCTGAACTTCGACCCGTCCTCCCTCGCCCTCCCCGCAGTGATGGTCCACTCCATGACCCCTCTGCTAGCATACCACACAGCCATAGTAGCCGCCACCACACGCACGAAAACATGTATTTCAGCCCGTACGGCCGAGCCTATGAGCACATCCACACGCCAGATCATTTCGAGAGCAAACCCACTCCGCGAACGGGGGACACACGAGCGTCACCCGTACGTCATCAACCACCTCTCCAGCAAAATGTGCATCCAGGCACGCAATCAGGGTTTGATGCGTGGCAAGCTGCACCAGGTGTCTTTCCCTCAGCATGCACCTGTGGCGACTCCTGTCGGTGTCCGGGATGCAGCCAACACAGCAGTGCGCCGATCGCACCGGGTGGCGCATACGCTGCATGTTCAAACCCTGCATCATGTTCATTCTGTCTCGATTGCACCATCCTCTCATTACCACCAAGTTCCGCGCCACCGAGCAGCGACTCTACCTCGGATTCTCAAACGCGGGAATTTGAAGAGTGGCTGAGACAGATTGCTGCATCGCCCACCGCGGCCGCGGCGCATGCGGTGGGAATGCCGACCGGTTTTAGCCCATATGAATTGACGATGAATCCGATGGCTGCATTCCCCGCTCCGAATCCAAATCCGAACCATAATGCGAATTCCAATTCCAATTCGAGTCCCCTTCCCAATCACACGCGCCCGTCTCAGCATCCGTCTTCGGCGGATGCACGCTGTCATGGCCGGTGTAATTGCCCGAATGGCACGTGTTCCTGTCCGGCGCAGTGTTGTGGATGTTGCCAGGGATGTAAATGTGACCAACGGTGCAGTGGCCGGTCTGGGTCTGCTTCTGGGACACGAACGACGTATGCTGTTTCGGGGGAACGCAACACGTGCTGTAACCCCCTCAAACCCTCAGATCCACCCTCTACGAGCGCGACTGTGTCCAGACGCACTGGATCATTCCGTGTACCAGATTATATGGCGATGACGACCGTCCGAGATGGGTTGACGGCAAGCATCGTGAACCGATCGAGTCCGGGAGTAGGGACAGGGACGTCAGCAACATCGTTTTATCCGGATCCGCCGAGCTACTTGCCTGTTGGGGACGCGCCGAGCCGCTCGTCGTCCTCTTCTTCTTTGTCGAGTCGGATGTCTGGCCGGTCCCCGATCAGTTCGGTGCGTGGGTGCTCCCTTTCGTTCTATCTTTACCGTGTTCTCGGAATGATGGTGCTCATGTGCTCCTGTCTTTTAGAATACGTCTGGGGTCTTTCATGCACATGGTGCGTCGAGCGTGAGCTTGGGTCCTGGAAGCCGCTCGCCTCAATCTCGTCCTGCGATTCCGACGGGCACGAGTGCAGGTACATATGCGCAACCTCAGCCGATGCGTCCCCTGGGTTCTTCGAGTGGGCAATATGGTACATATCCGGGGTTTAGCCCCATGCAGTTTCCACCACAGTGACGAAAGCGGGTTATGCAATATTTTTTTTCCATTCATGATTTTTTCGACTTTTTTTTTCACGCTTATTGTTATTGCTTGGATCTTGTTCAGACAACATGCATTCTTGTTTCTCTTCTTGTCCTTTTTTCTTTCGACTGCTTTTTGCTCATATTTAATATCTGGGGAATGACGTGCACATGCAGATATATGCATTGTTGTGGAGCCTGATCCTACCTCGTTTGCATTTTTTTTCTTGTTGATGATTGTACTTTCATGTTATGTGTTGCTGTATGATTATGATGTATGTTTGGGGAATGATAATAGCGTAATGGAGGGTCTTGTGGAGCTACTTCATTCGTCATCAGGGACTTGCTCGATGTGCGAAGATCCGCCGTGTGACATCATCAATTTATCTCAGGTTACCCGGCGGTGGTCTTGTCACAGGCGCACGGACTGGGGTGGGGTTTTTGTTCGAGTTTGGAGACGTCGATATACCGTAGTTGAGTTTTCTCGTGCATGACAGATCTAAATGACATGGCCGCTGATAGAAAAATGGAAGACCACGGTGGGAAGAGAGGTACTATCAGGATCGAGGTTTCCGTTCCGAGTGACGGACGTGAGAAATGAGAATGACGTCGTCATTCAACATATTGTTCCGATTCCGCCGCCTCCGAGTAAATCTATAAATGTCAGCCACTCAGAGTGGCTTGCATGACATCGCGTCAGGGGTGTACGGGGCTTTTGCTTTTCATCGTTCGAACTCTGCTATGGTATATGTGGGGCGGGGGAAATGAAATAGGTGAAACTCATGGCGAACCTGAATCGATTGCAGGGCATCGACGGGACAGAAAATGGGGACGAAAGACGAGGTCAGCACTCTGTAGTTTGGGAAGGGAAGGTAAGTTTGGATGAGTGAAGGAGAGCGTGACTTGGAGTTCGTCTCGAGAATATTATGGCCCGGGTGTTGACGTCGAATATTGTCCACCAAAAGTTGCTGGTCTGAAGTATGTTTTTCGACGCAATTTCCCCAAAGCTCCAACTTGCCTGAAAGGGACAGTAATACAATCAAAATAATACAATGACTTTTACTGCCTAGCGCGCCATTATCATCTGCCTGAGCGGTCTCTCCGAGAAACCCGGTCTCGTTGAATGATCCGAGACCCTACATCTCTTAACGGCTCTCCCCGCCTTGTCACGACCTCTTACGACCCCTCCGATAGGACCGACCGCGGCTCTGACACGGCGGCGCTAAAACCCGTTACAAAATTAATCCATACCGCCGCGAAAGAATGCAACTTATATATGTGGTATCCCCAATAGAGGAGCTCTTCGTTAAGCGTGGAGGAGTCCGTCCGTGATTCGGCATGTCGACGGACCACGTGTGACGGAGCCGAACAGACTCAGTCTAGTATTGTCTCTCGGACTCCCGAATAGTTGCTGGATCGTTGGCTCCCAGTGCTGCTTATCACCCCCGATCCCGTGTATAGATACGGACGTGCCGTCACGTGCGGATATCCTCCCGAGTCTCGGAAATGGTATCCTGATCGTCCGCGTATGGACAAAGTTCTTCGATCCATTATCGTTTGGCCACAATCCGAAATGGGAGACGTAGACGGGGACCACAGACATACATGTACCTGGTTCTTTGAGAGCATGAGGCCGGTTGTTATAGCACCGATCAAACGATATCCTATCGGGGTCACATGTATGATGTATCTCTCATCCGAATCGGCAACTTGAACGGGGAAGACGAATCAACGGCGTATGCGGGACTAAGTAGCTCACACTTTAGCCGCCGATAGGAACTTGTTTTGCTCATAATGCCGTGAAACTGTGATGCGCACAAGCCATAGTACTAGTATGTACATATCCGGCCGCCCGTTCTCCATCTGGAGGATGACATGAGGGAGCAACAAACTAACTAGTCGATACCATATACTTGACTTTTGATCCGTTCAAATTTCCGCCCGCATGAAACTTGTTCCTGAATCTATCCCCTTTGAACTTCTTCTGTCACCCAAGTCAGTCCCGTGAGTACCACTTGAAACAGGTTTAAACTCACACAGATCAATAGACTGGCTAGTACTATAATTATTTAATAGGGCTCCTCAATTCTTGCTCCATCGTATCATATCGGAATTTACATATCGTCCTGCGGAGTCGATCGATGTGTAGTTAGCTGATGAGTCAGAGATCCAAGTCCTCCAAAGGCCGAATGTAATCCAGCCGTGGAATGAAGCGTGGGCGTCTATGAACGCCTCCGGACGTTGTCCGCTGCCGTCGCCGTCGAAAAGCTATTGCACCAGATAGAGCCAGCAGGCTGCAGCATTCTCATGGCACGATCTGCAACACATCTTCACGTCGACAGCCACTCTAGTCCACTAACTCTATGACAGCGGGTACCTCGCATTTGCCTGGCCTGCGAAATCTGCGAACCGTGTGGTCACGGAGAACACCCGCGTATCGTGTGAGTAACTGGGTTAACAACTAACCTGCTTTAGAGACCAAGAAATGCCCATTTAATCACTAAGCGTCGGGAGTGAGCGGGAGACTGTGGAACCTTGGAAGTCGCGCAGAAAGCTGATATGATGTTCGCTTGTCGATTACAGCTGGATTCAAAACATCAGCCCGCTTAGTCAGGTTTCGGTTTACCTTGTTTATGGGATCTTCCTGCAATTGAGCTGATCGCTTAAAACCCATGCCATGGGGTAAGAGAATTGACATATTTCTCGTGCAGGGAAAGAGGTCTGCTGGTCATCTTAATCTTGCGCGGTCTGTCGGACACCTGAATTTCTGAGGAGTCAAGATTCAAGTGCTCAGAGCGGACGGCGGCAAACTGTTGAGGTGCCAATCACGACGAGGTGTTATTCTTCCGAGTAACTCGTTCGTTCCGTAACTAAGCCAAAACCGAAACCTAAATGGCGTGGACTAAAGCGGGGTCTTGAATTCAGCTGTAATGACGGAACACTTGAGGAGCACCATCTTGAGCACCCCGAAATCCATGCAACTGTAAGCCTACCACTTACCTAGCTACCTATAACTAGCATATATACCGCTCGGGATACTGAATGCTAACCATTCAGTATCACTGCCTTTTGGTGTAACGGTCTAAGCGGCGGGCGGTCGCGACTGCTTACAGCAACGCTGACATCGGCTGACTACATGAAACGATACGATACAATTCAACAAGAGGACAGCACCAAGCTACGTGTCATCCAAGTTCGAGACGTGTTTGTAAAGCATCCGGTAAGATATATAAATTATTTGCAGTGAAAGTACTTGAAAAGGGGCGGAGTCAGTTGTGAAAGACCGTAAAGTATATATCCAAGAATGCTTTAAAGAAAACGCAACAGCCGATCCGATGAGTGGAACGTCACCATGGTTCAAACACAGAAAATCAGCATGGATTAGGTATAATTGACAAGCTCTACACTTCGCTTCATAATCTGTTCCAGTGGCCATCTCTCTCCGTGTCCGTGTTTGAGATCAAGGATATCACCAAGTTCATCGCACGCCTGGAGAATCGTGTCAATGTCGTCCTTGGTGTGTGCCGCACTGACACAGAACCGCACTCGAGAAGTAACGAGTGGGGTAGCGGGATATGCGACGACGACGACAACGATCGGTGTTTGCCGAGTGCGCATCATCCGAGCGAACGTGGCCATCTTGCCAGGGTTGTAGATCAAAAGGGGAACGATTGGGGAGAATGGGTGGCCGTAAGTGATGAATCCAAGCTTCTTAAGGCCTGCGTGTAGATACCGCGAATTGAAAGCCAAGCGACGGATGCGCATGCGAGCCTCTGAACCATCGGCGAGAGCAGGTGGAAGGGATATCCACGAGGGAAGCGCCGAAGCAGGTGCCATTCCTGGGTGAACATCGTCTTCTGCAGACCTAAGTGTGGAAACAGAACTCGATGGCGACAACGTCAAGGCGGCTTTCGAAGGGACGGGAGGTAGAGCAACGCCCATAATACTGGCCATGCTGGAGACGATCTGGGTGAGGACTGGTGGCGACATTGCCTCGGCGTATATGCCGGAATACCCACGGACACGAAGAGCGTCGATAAGATGTTTTGGTCCGGCAATGTATCCTCCGGCTGCACCAAATGATTTAGTAAAGGTTCCCATGAGAACATCAACAGATCGGGGAGGAATGTTGAAATAATCGCAGACACCACGTCCATGAGGACCGAGGGCACCAATAGAATGGGCTTCATCAACAAACAAGTAGAACTGGACGACTTGATCAGCAAAAATGAACTCATTGTTCAAAAATCATTCTACCTTGTACTTCTTCTTGAGTTCGACAATCTGAGGCAGATTTACCAAGCTGCCCTCCATGCTGTAAAGACCTTCAACAATAACCAGGATCTTCTTCCACGGACGGTGGGTCTTGGGCTGGCCCTGACTGATCACTTCCCGAAGCAACGATTCCAGGCTTTGCATGTCGTTGTGCTTGAACATCCGGACCTGCGCGCCGCTTGTTCTGACACCAAAGCGGATAGACGCGTGGTTGAGCTCGTCGGAAATCACGAGGGATCCCTTGCCTACTAAGGCAGGAATGAACGTGGAGTTGGTTGCGAATCCCATCGAACTAATTAATGAATCTTCCATGCCAACGAAACGCGCAACGAGGGCCTCAGCGGTGGGATGAAGCTCGTTCGAACCACCTTCCAAGCGGGAGCCACACGCCGAAACGCCATACCGTTTGATCGACTCCTCCACTGCATCAGCGCAACCACCACGTGCCTGCGCAAATCCAAGATAATTGTAAGAAGAAATGTTGAGGGCGCGTGTTTTCGTGCCGGGGTATATCTGGGTGTAATTGCAATCCTCCGAGTATCGGTCATAGACCAGGATGGTACGTCCAGCAACGCCCGTGACGGGATGGGAGAAGCAATCGTCCATGCGACGCTTGAGCCGACGGGTGTAGAACGAATCAAAATCTGAGTTCAGAGGTGCATAACCCTAGTATACTCGTGTCAGAAAGACGAGAATGCATGGGAACGACATGACGTACATCATAAGGCATGAGGTGTGTAAAATAGTGCTTGGCGAAACGTTTCCCAAAGAAATCACGGAGGTGACCAAAAACAATGAGCATGAGGTAGCTGATGTATGTCGTGATGAGAATGTAGTACGGGGGTTCTTCTATCTCGTGTTCAGTGACGGGTTTGTCGTGGTTGTGCTGCGAAACGCAGCGATAGCCCTCGTTCGCGCAGTGGCCAAACTCCGTGTGAACAGTGGTGAAAACTTGTTCGGAGGTAGGAGGATTGCGAGGATATGCGAGGCCCGTGCTGTTGTCGTCAGATTCGTGAAGAACAGTGTCCTCTGAGGAACTCGTTACAGAGGACGAGGTTGACAGTGCGGGGGTGGATGCGGGAGAGATGTCGAGTCCGCGGGCACGAGAGTCTGCATGGTGTACTGCAGAGAGGTAGGAGGCAGCTGTTGCCATGGACGGGAGGTGTCCGACAGACCTTTTCTTCTTGAAAATGGACGGGGCTGGCGAGGAGGGGCCGAGTGCGATTGGAGAGGGCATTTCGAGTGACTCGCTTCCCGTCGCTGACGACGGCGACGAACAAGTGAAGTGTGTCAACTCAAAATCACGCCAGTATTATAAAACGTCAGATTACATCAGCAGTCAGCACCCTCGAAAAACATTTTCCTATACTTTTGTAGCAAAAAAAAGACCTTTTTTGGAAACCAATTCTCACCTAGACTACTGTCACGGAAGATATACGAGACGTATCACACGCGTCGGGCCCATCAGGAAACAACTCGTGCACATCATTCGCCACTTCTGGTGGGTTGAGATACCTCCGAATTGTAATGATCGAGAGGGGGGGAAACAACTCCAGCTCGAAGCCTCCTTCTTCATCCCTCCGGACACCCTGGATGCGAATCATGGCATGTTTTACCGATGCTGACACCGCCACAACTGGCACGTCTCACGCTGTTGAGCCCGAAATTCGAATCCCACTTCGCTGACCAGCGGCCAGTGTCCCATCCAGCAGAAAGTTCCAATGTGACCCGAAGATTAAATGACCCGTATTTCCTGCAAATTATACTCTTCCACCCCTTCCATTACAGGCCTGATATCAAGCACTACGGAATAATTTAATCTATTTTCACCACACCGTCCTGGCTAAAATGCATTCTAATTGCGCACAACGTCGCATTGCGTACATCGATGCCAGTTTGAAACCTTTGGTCATGTTTCGACGAGCCCGTGACAGCGGACTGGGAGCGGTCAATCTAGAGATCATCCAGATTGGCACAAGATATTGGGTTCAAGACCGGTGAGCTGCGAACAAGGAGAGCGTCCACTATCCTAACGTTGTTCAGTAACACGGAGTTCTCGTGTGTGACTGGTATCATGGATACTCGTTTGCTCACGGTTGCATCGTGGCACTGTTGCCCAATAACACTGAAACCAGTTACCCGATCTCTGTATCATATGCACCATGGTCCTAATAAATTCCGTCCAGAGAGGTATTTTCCTATCAATGTTATGACTCGAAACTGGAATGTAGGCTCGTTCCCAGTCTCCATCGGAGACTTGCAGTCCATCCCTTACAACTATGGTCAGATTGCGCTCGTTTGCTAGACCAAAAGTAGTCTGGGGACTGAAAGTACCACGTGGTCGATGGTCTCCGGATGTTTCCGAAGGTGATCAACGCGGTTGGCTGGTTCGAGACTAGACCGCATCGTTGAAGTTGTGTTGTTTGTTCCCAGACTATATGCTCCGATTAACCTTAACTGAACTGGCATGCAAATCATTATCATTGTAGTGGAGACTGCTGGCAATGTGTCGATGAGAACACATCCATTCAGGCTCGAAACTCGAAGTATGTGCTATGTTCACGCATCTGAGGCTCACTTAAACCTTTTCAAACTTCAATAATGTTGAACAGTCTTCGTCATGACTGACGCCATGATTAGGGGAAAAATTTTACTTGCCGGTGGCCAACATGTGAGCTAGTCCTACATAGGATTCCTCTGTGGTTGATTCTGGAGATAGACATATAAGTAACGCCAAGGGGATCCTATACTGCCGTCTCGATGCCTCTGTGGTATGACCATTTGTTCTCTTTCCATGCTTTCAAAGAGCTACGTACTTGATCCACGCCCTGGTGTCTCGTTTCGGGTTGTCGCAAAACGATACTGGATCGACGAATGTCCAGACGCAAATGATCATATTGCTTCACCCAAGACTGGGGAAGATGTCCTGACGCTCATATTTATCCATGGAAGTGGAACTCATAAAGAGCATTGGGAACCGACGATTCAGCGGCTGTTTGAAAATGAAAGATGTACAGGGGCGTCTGTTCGGTTCCACGACATGTGGGCAATCGACTTGCTCGACCACGGTGATGCCGCCGTTCTCAACGAAGAAGTGCTTCCAAGTCGTTGGGGATACGACATGTGTAGGTCGCACATCCATACACGGTTCTGTGACAGTTACATTTCCCTTGGTTGGACTACTAGTTTCATGGGAAGACCATGCGCGAGGTGTTCACGCATTCTTGGCCGGACTAGGTACTGGCGTGGACGTCGATTCCTCCAAGCGTAGATTGGTCCTTATAGGTCATTCCATGGGAGCTATCGTAGCGTAAGTCCATTCTTCATCTTGCATTGGCAGCTCACTTGTAGATCGACCCAAGGATGCTAGCGTCAACGTACTATCCGTCGCTCAACATTTCGTCCTTACACCTGATCGAGCCAGCATTGATGGGAAAGCAAGCGCGGATTGTGTTTTC
The DNA here is from genome assembly GCA_003313885.1 of Boletus sp. MG55. Taxonomy (NCBI): domain Eukaryota; kingdom Fungi; phylum Basidiomycota; class Agaricomycetes; order Boletales; family Boletaceae; genus Boletus; species Boletus sp. MG55. The sequence goes on along the minus strand of QGOI01007652.1, from coordinate 1,805 downwards.
ATCTCTCATCACAAAGGCAGAGATCCGGAGAGATATTTGGCCCAGCCCAGAAGAGGCGCTACTACAGGTACTAAAAGTTCGGCCAAAGTGGAAGATCTGGGACGAACGCATCCTTAAGATATTCATCGTAAGCGATTCTTAAATCCTTCATTTGGAGAAGTAACGGTTGGCCTCGTGGCGAACAGGAGCATGGTCTCCGACCATTACCTACCGCAGAATACCCGGATCAGGAGGAAGGTGTTACACTCAAAGCTACGAAGAAACAAGAGGCTGTAAGTGACCAGCCTTTTTTGTTGCTGTCGTGACCGATCGGTGGCTGAGAGATCACTTTAGGCTAATTCCAGGGATCTGAAGTCCTGTGTTGTTGCATACAAGCTATTGCCCCACCTGTCGAAGGAGATACCAACACACATTACGTATGGCACAATCATGGATTTCATGTGAGTAGCCCCACAAAACTCACGCTATGGCAGAATCTATTGACGGTGACCACACAGACCATACGAGTGGCAACGAGAGGCGCTTCATGTCGCTTCTGGGGGATATTGAACTTTGCGAGCGTGACAAGGGTACCTGGGGCAGGACACATGGTACACGCTCCTTTCCCACACCTCCGAATCGTATTACCTGCTGATCGAAAGCACGCGAACTATTAGATCTTACAGACCCACCCTGATCTCATCGAGACATCATCTGGAGATCGTTGACCCAGTCTCATGCCAGCTTCCCCAAGAATACCATAGCGGCGAGGCTGTAGATCCCTTGATGAAATCGTTTCGTCTTCAAACCTGTTATTTACCATCTTGTGGAGTTTGGAAGTTTTCTCGACAAAATATTTTTTGAGTGACTCAGCTGGCGAATGGGAAGATCAACCAACCAATTTGATTGGTGGGCAAACCGACGTACACTCCCCACCACTCCCCGCCGATCTCGGATATTGATCCTCAGAAGGGCCTTACGTAACAAGTGGGTACCATAAACTTGAAGATGACTCGGAAAATACAGGTGTTTGGCGAGGAGATACATGACTGGATCGGAACAGGTTCAGTTGCACTCATACACATGCCCCACACCCGCATTATCATTGATTCTTCCGGGGGATAAGGTCAGTCTCACGTAGATCACTCACTGGTGTCCTTGTCTCCATGAGAGCCTGTAAGCGCTATCAGGCTCGGGAAGCTCGCGTATACTCTCGACAAGTCCCCGCTGGCCAAGATATTCGCGGCAGCCGCGGTAAACCTACACAGACTCGAACCATGTTAATCCTGCACGTACTTGTGCTTCACATTACCAGAGGAGAACATTCCTTCAAGGTTATCCTATCTACTCCAGCAGACTCATCGGGAGCATGGAAAAGAAAGATTCCAGTCGTGTCTGACGGATCACCGACGTTCTTTTCATCGCCCTCTATGCCGTCTTTCAGATCATCTGTCACGGTAGCCAAGGAGTTAGAATACAGACTCCTAACTTACTCTGCATCCGCTGCGATCACGACATGCAAGGTTTCATCGAACCAAGTTACCAGGGATATTGTTCAACGCACCGCGCAAAAGGCGATGAACTTGTTCCGGAACAGGTATTGTTTAACCTGCGAGGTACCCTAAACTCGATGACGAGCGTTACAGTTAGAATTGAACTCACCGCAACTCCCACTGAGCTGTATAGTTGAACGTTGAACGATCAAGCTCAAGCTTGATGGGTGTGATCCGTCAACTCGGTAAGTTCTGACTGCCATCTGATCCCTGCTGGTCATGTGAGGTATCACTTTGCAGGGCTGATACCAAGCTTCCAATACAGCCATCAAC
>QGOI01007641.1:0-10443 GCA_003313885.1 Boletus sp. MG55 | reverse complement strand
CTCACATCGACGAAGCTACCGCGCTGGCGCACATCGAGGAACTTAGCACATTCACGCCCCCCATCGGAATCGAGAGTAAATACATGCGCCCCCAACCCGCTGCACCGGCAGATACTATACTCGACCTCGACACACCCGACGAGCTTGCCATTCGGTCATTCATCCTCGGCATCGTTCATCGCACGATAGGGGACTACATTACTGCACGAGCATTACTCAATGACGCCTTGAGGCACGGCGCGAATGTCGAAATCAGTACTTGGGTTAGCGCTGTCGCCTATTTCGAACTCGCCGTGCTAGAAATGAAGGAGGGTGAGCGAAAGGCTGCAGAAGGGGAAGCTAAAACGGAGAAAGCGGCAAACGAAGAGGAGAAAGGGATGTTGGAGTGGGGGAACACGTTCAAAGTGGTGAGGGAGATGCTGACGGAGGCAACTAGTTTGTGCGCGCGTGAGATGGATCTGTCGTCGAGGCTGGATAGTCGGATCGTGATGCTCAGGGAGGAGATCAAGAAGAAGATGGAAATGGTCGGGTATCAAGAATGAGGCTGCGGTGGTGTGTAAGTACTTGATATATCTCCGATAGCTGTCAATGATCCCTTTCTCCTTCCGCTTTGCTGTGTGGATTCTGTGCAAAGAGTCTCACGATGGTCGCTTTTTGGTTCCAGGGTGTGTTGGCTGGACCCCAGTGACGCAATGAATGGTGCTAAATAGGGTTAGGGTTAGTACAGGAATGAATTGTTTTTACGTATTTGGCTCAAAGTAATTTACCTCTTAGACTTGCTGTGGCTTCCACGTAAAAGCTGTTGGCGAACATTAACGCTGACCGCGACGACGACCACGACGATGGCAACGACGACCGACCAGCAAATGTCACTTACCGTGGCACCGAGAGGGAGCTCGTCCCACTTGAATAGACCAGCCAGACAACTTGTCCCTGCTTTTCTCCAGAAACTATATGAGTGCGTCTCCTCATCTAATCTTTGCCCAGGGGCTCAGGATTTGCACATATACTCATTCGCTTATTACTCGATAGGATGGTCAACGACCCCGCCGACCAAGATCTCATACGATGGTCTGACACAGGCGACTCCTTCTTTGGTGGGCACCTCCTCTCGAACTACGCGCCAAACCCGCGTCTAACTCACCATCTTCCTCCCTATACCCCCCATTCCAGTCCTCGACCAAGAACGATTCGCCAGCGAAGTCCTCGGGCGCTGGTTCAAGCACAAGAACTTTAGCTCCTTTGTCCGCCAACTCAACATGTACGGCTTTCACAAGATCCCCCATCTCCAACAAGGCGTCCTCCGTGCTGATTCGGACATGGAATTCTGGAACTTTGAACACGCACACTTTTTGCGTGGTCAACCGGACTTGTTGTGTCTCATTCAGCGGAAAAGGCAGGCGCCGACGACGGGCGACGATACGCATGCAGCCCCTCCTGCAACGAAGGACGCGGCGGGCAACGTGACGGTGGGAGCGTTGTCTGCAAATCAGCTGGTGGATATCAACTCGATTGTGAATGGGATACAGGGGATTAAGCGGCATCAGGCGGCCATCTCTGCCGACTTGAACGAGTTGAAGAGTTCAAATCAACATCTCTGGCAGGAGGCGATGGCGGCGAGAGAGAGGCATAAGAAGCATCAGGATACCATCAATCGGATCCTGAAGTTTTTGGCGGGGGTGTTTGGACATGGTGACAATCAGATGAGAAAGGACGAGGATGGGCCGCATGCTGTGGTGGCAAGGAAACCACAGAGACTGCTGATTGCAGATGGCCGGAGTGGACAAAAGGCGGATATGAACGAGGTTGCGGAAGAGGAACCTAGGTCGAGCATGGAAAGCGCAGGGTCAACGAATTCGACGAGTGCGTCTTGTTGGGCGATCTCATTCTTCGTTGTATTCATCCCGAACTTTAGATTTCTTTGGGTCGTTGGATACGCCTTCTGTACAGCCTTCGGAACCATTTACGACCCCTAGGTTTGCTTCTGTCGAACCAAGCGTCTCAGACACACCTACACCGGGCGCTGCGGATCCTCGTCCCGCCCCCCAGGAGCTATGCCCCTTGCAGACCGTCCCGCCGTCAAACACAACGAATACTACGTCGCTCACAACCCCTACAACTACCACCCCTACTCCCTTACAAGCGAACAACGACCATATTGTACAAGCAGCTTTAACCTCTGTTCTCAACTCACCGTCACAAATGCAGAAGCTGCTCGCAGCACTTGCGGCGCAGTCTATCTCCCCCGAGGTATTATCACCAGCTGGTCAACCACACCATCAGCAACATCTCATCGCCCCAACGCCGTATAACATTGACCCTCAACAATACATTCATAGCATCCATCAAGGCACAGGAAATACGCATCCTAGTGTTGGTTCACCACCACGTTTACCTGCAACGTTTGACTACGCGCCAGTCAACGCACTGTCACCGTTTACGCTCTCGCTTCTCGGGGGTCCTTCAGATCCGGATCCGTTCGCGCTCCAACAGCAGGATGACCGACTTCAAAAGACTTACAAGAGTACCGCGGAGATCAACAACGACGTGGATGAGCTGCAAAGCAACATCCAATCGCTCATCCAGAGTCTGGGCATCGACCCCACGTCACTGGATTCGGCTATACCTCCCGCTGAAACTGCCACAGGCGTCGGTGGTGGGGGAGGTGCATCCGCACCACTCCCCCCGAGCGACGTGGACATGTTCCCACCCGTGAACATCGGTCCCGGGCAGGACTTTGACTTTGACTCGTTCTTGATGGACATGCCACGTACAAACGAGGAGGATGGCGACCTCGACAGGTTGGCGGAGCGACTGGACGCGTCGACCGTCGTCGTGCCCAAGGCTTCGGATTCATCCAAGATCGGGAACGCGTCCTCGGAGCAATTACATGCCTTTTTGGACGGGATGTCATCGCAAGATGGGGGTGAGGGTGTGGGTGTACCACACCTACATGGGCCGCAAGCGTTCAAAGTCTCTCCTGGAGCTGCGATTAGTGGGGCTGGAGCTGTCTCAGGTGTGGGAGCAGGGACACGCGGACGGAAGCGCAAGTCAGATATGATCATGGATGGCGCACACACGTATGCGCCGCAGGACGCGCAAGCGACGCCGGTAGCGGCCACTGCCTCGTCTTCGATAATGGGCAACAAGAGCAAGCGCAAACGATAGACGCAAGAGGATATGGGTTCACGGGATACCGGATCGCGCGACGGTTTGAAACGAATACCCATTGTCCATTGAAACATGCAACAAAAAAGGTCAGGCAGGGTGCGGGGTGCCGCGCATGTCATCTTGACCGTTGACGTGGACGTGTATGCGTGTATGGTGTCGAAACTGACTGCTGTCGACAATGATTGACTGGGTACTCCCGGTTGTTATAATCTCTATCGTGTTTTCTCTTTCTTATTAGTGTACGGTCTGCAGTTTCTCCACGTATTTGTAGGTTATTTTTGTCTACTCGATCGCTTTGTACGTATACGCTGAAACGATATAGAATATGCACGACTATAGCCGCTTGACCACTCTGATGAGCAACCTTTGCAGTTGATCACCACACAAGTCGTGCCCAGCTGCCAGTGGGTGGTCTGAAGCCACTGAATATGTAAGTTGCCCCGCAATCACCACTGGAACCTGTCAGTCTTCCTTGGTACTCTACATTGACTCGTTAGAAACAGACTTGCACTAGGGAACTACTATGGTATGTAACGGTGTTTGCACATTTTGATACTGAAAGGTCAACATCCTGCAAACTGAATGTACATCATAACGAATGGAATAGCTATCAGTTCGTGAAGAGTACTGTAGAGATGAGCGGCAAGCGCCGCAGCGTGCGGTATAATGTCATGATGCAGTTACACTTTGATAACTATATGATCAAGCAGTGAGAAACGACAGCAGCGAAAAGACGAGACAGCAAAGTGACAACAACGTAAGCTAAACAAATGCAAGCGATAGAAGCAAAGACCACATCATAATATCTCCACGACCTCAGTACGGACATCCTTGGCAAAGTTGATCCGGCGGTCGAGTCCCGGCACAACGATCTCGTGCTCGGTCGCGACTCGCTTGAACTCTCCATTGGGCTGTTGCTGCAACAACAGCGCGTGGAATGGTTGATGTAGACGAACGATGAGCCGCAACGCCCGAGTAGAGCCGTCCATATTGGTGACGGGTACAGCATGCAACGGCGAGCTTGGCGCGGAACCAGCCTCGGTCTCTGCCCTCGAATTAGACTCGGACTCGTCATCCGATGAACCTTCCCAACCGAGCCCGTCAAGTGGGTCACGCAGACCACGAATCCACGGATGCACCAGAACGAGCTTGCGCGGCTCCTTCAACGAGAGCCTGTCCGATGTCTGAAATTCCACCTGGCTAATGCCTGACACGCGAGCTCGGTAATGGTTCTCTTGACCACTCCCGATATCTTGTACACCGAGCCTCTTGACTGCGAAGATCATGCACGGGAGGTATAACCGGCGGCTAGCAAAGCGTGCTGGAGGTAAACGAGTGATCCGATCATGGATGAACATAGCGTCTATTGGAGATAGTAAACTTCGTAATGCCGCAACCTGCGCGTCCATTTCGGCATCTTCGATGACAGGTGAAGCATACGGCGTTTGGCTATAAACGGCAAGTGTGACTGGAAGGCAGCTATTGTATGGCGAAGACCTGCCAGTCCAATCAAGGATTGTCACTTCGCCAGAACGAGCGACGATCTCCTCCAGGAGTTGGCCGAGAGCCTTCTCTCTATCTCCGTAATTTGGCCTGATGTCACTTTTGAATATACCAATCAGAGAGTAGGCGACATCCTCCTCCAGGGTCGCATTGCGAGTCGAAGCTAGCCGTAGTTTCTCTCGGACCCCAAGATTATCAGGATGGAAAGCGGTGATGGTCTCGATAGGGATTTGGATGGCTCTTGTAAGCTCCCCCATAATCTCTGGGGACTCCTTGTGGTTAGTGCGTTGGTCGTTGAGGTATGGCTTCCAATCCCGGTCATAAAATCGGACCACCTTCGGAGCAAGCAGTTCCTGAAGCGTCCAAGCCCTTGTCATCCAGATGCTTTTAGTGAGATCGCCGAGGGACGAAGGAGACGCCACACTGGCGAGATAGATGAGCGTCGCAGCCGATTCTTCATACCACATGTACATCAGCGTGAGTGACTCGTTCAATACCGTGCTGATCGTCTTGTCTATGCAGCATGTGTCGCTCCATGCCCACCGGTAACCTTCCTCGCGGACCACCTCGCAGAATTTGCGCAGCTTGTCAGTGAGTTCCGACGGGTCCAGGTTTCGGATTGATTCGACCGAGAGGACGTCCTGGAATGAGGGTTCCCTCCCTTGCCATACGTGCGACAATGTCACATATTGGAAATACTTTGCGACCTCTCGCAGGATCCGTGCCTCGTCTACTTTCCTCGTCATTGACGAAACCAGTTCTTTGAATACCACTTCAGACTTGAATAGGCGCATTCGTTCTGATTCATTACATAGATGACCCGTCTCGGCATCGATGAGAACGAGAGGAGATATCATGAAGATCCCACGAATGATATTGTCGATAGCCAACTCCGTCTGGGAGGGTGAAACATATTTATTGCGTAATTCTGTGTAGTATGAGTCATAATATTGCTTCACGCCGGTAAAGTGACACTTACGACGGGTGTCTGGATCGAAAGAGCGTTCGATGATGGAAAGCATGTGGTTGAACGTATCGACTGCTTCATCGTAGCGCTGCAATGCATGCAATGCCGAATGCCTCATCTCGTAGCCCCGGGTTGAGGATGGATCGAGTTTGATCGCCTGACAATGATGCATTGACAAGAAATAACTTGAGCAAGACAAAAATGAGATACCTGATCCGTATCATTCAACGCATCATCCCATAACCCCTTTGCGCCGTATGCCTTGCTACACTTAATGAAGAGGTCGGCGCTGGACGGACTGAGGGACAATGCGCTCGAATACTGGACAATGGCCTCGTCATGTCGCTGACTATCCATGGCTCCATCTCCGAGATGCTCTAGTATCTCAGCACACCGCCGTGAGAAATCTGACGGAAAGCAATCAGATAGACACCAGTTATATCATCACCTTGATACGCACCAGCAACCCAGTCACTGTGGTCTCCGCTCACTGTTCCATCCTCCCCAAGGTCGCTCCTCAACCTGTGGAGCATTTCTGCAGCTTCTTTCGCGCGACCAGCCTCAAGTAAGGCTTCACCGATTTGTGTATACATGGTGAATCGGGAAACTCCAGCCTTCGACTGAGAGTTGAGGCAATGATATAGGTGCAACAACAGAAATTCACACCCACCTCGTCCAGGTCCTTCATGGCATCATCCCACGCGCCAATAGCTAATCGCATCTTGTTCCGCTTTGCAACGAGATCTCCCCGCGACGACCCGGGAGGGTCAAGAAACAACGCCATCGAGTAATATGTAATCGCTTCGTCAGAGTTTCCAGTAGCCACAGCTGTGTCACCCGCAGTTTCTAACGCCTTGATATACCCACGTGTGAAATCTGATACAAAGTGGTTGGCAAATGAATTGCAGTGGCCATCGATACGGAACGCACTTTCAAGCCAGTCACTCAGCTTTATACTGGCCTTTATCTCTGCTCCAAACTCGTTCAACATAGCCCGTAATGAAAATCGCAACAGCAGATGCTCAAGTCATCCTGACGCCATGCATTCAATGATTCGTTGTCAATCCGAAGTAGCTGCATCGTCAAGATAAAAAAAAAGCGGTGGGAATTATAACGCTCAGCCTCGAGCAGAGCTGGACTACACTTTAACTTACAGGCTAAAAACAAGAAAATAGAATTAGCTCGTTTCACCTAGACAAAAACAGAACATACGAGCTAAGGAGCACGTATTCAAGGGAGTCGGAGAACGATTCGACGGTTGAGACAACGGTAAGGAGCTCTGTACCATTGACACTGCCAGGAGCTTACCTGGTTATTGGGTGGTCGGACATTCTGTTATGGAAGAACCAGTGAGTGACTCCATTGTGTTCGAGGCTCTGCTAGTGCGACACATATACTCACCATTGGGGATGCCGACGAAGAGACTCCCGTGCGTGGGATGAGAGTCGATCGATCAGCAATGCCGCCCACCCGTACCCAAATGTGGTAAGTAAGTCGCAGCTTGGGCCGCAGAGCACCCTCGCTTCTGCGGCATCACCATTCGTGTCAACGTTGACCTTCGCGCAGTCTCCCCTAACTGTTTAGCTCATCGACAACCTTGTCGATGCACCTGTTACTCCTGTAGACACCATCTCGACGCCTCTCGTAGCCTCAGAAAACTTCGTCAATGACGACCGCGCATCCCTCAACGATCGCCCGTCACCGTCTTGTCGTTCGACGACGACGACGAATTCTTCGCCATCCCAGGACCTTCAACGCGCCAACGCGCTCAATCCGCGCGCCCCAAGCGCCAAAACGGCTGCCGAACGCGTTGCGAACCACAGAAATGGCGCCTCCAATGACGCTGCCGCCTCCCTCAACGTCCTCAACGCTCTTGGCACGTCCAACGATGCCGCCAACACCCGCCTCCATCCATCGCACGCCCCACGGCTGTCTGCGACAATACCGTTGCCCCCGGCGACCTTCTCTACATAAATTGCGCGCAATCGCGCTGCCGTCTCCCTCGTCGACATCCACGACGACTCATCTGCCAACGGCGAAACCGTCGCCCCAGGCAACTCTCTCGACGCGCAAACGCGCTCGACCAACGCGACCACGTCGCCCTCACCTCTCGCGTGCCCTTGCGGCTGCAAACACCCAATGGCAACGACACCGTTGACACCAACGCGCATGCCGAAACGGCAGTCGCGCCCTCTCCCCATCATGCTATGACCCGCCCAAATAGCGCCGACTCGCCCTCGTCTGTTTATAACTCGACTCGTCCCGTCCGCTCGTATGGCATCCAGGGCCTCTATCTTGGCTCTACTCATTCATCCTGCCGACACGCTCGGTTCCGTCGCTTCTAGTGCATTCCAGGTCGCTCGGGAAGTTTCCTGGTATGGCTGTTTTCCTCCCTAGATCGTCTAGCTCGCCTAGAGCCCTCCTAGGTGAGTTTGCTTGACTCCCCCCCTCCGGGCGTTCGCGCACTTGTTCTAATGCGTTTGGTGGCTTATTAGGTCTATGCGAGGCACAACGTCGAAGCTCGCATGAGCTACCCACACCCCCTCGAGCTCGACGCTCGGGGGTTCGTTCCGTCGTCGTGTGCGCTTGTCGGGTGGTACGACTGGTTCATGGGGATCTCTAGGTGCTTCGGGTATGTCGTCATTGTCCCATAAGGTGTGCTGATTGCCTTCTTTGTCTTGCGACGTCGATCATACATGCGCGCTCGCACTTCCTTTCTCCCCCTTGATTGGCTCGTCGCGTCGCGTTTCGACGCTCTCGCCATCCAGCTGCACATCTCGGCGCATTCTCCTGACTTCACTGTTGACTTCTGCATCTGCGCTTCCAGTCATCTTAACTGATCATTTCCCAGGTCCCTCGGGGTAGGACAACATATATTCGCCGACAGAAACCTCACCGATGAGGTTAAGATGTTCAAGGAACAACACATTTGCAATCACCACTGTCACTGGCTGGGTTTCGGACTGAAGATGTTTTGAAAACAGTTGGAGGAGGGTGAATCACGTTGATAGCATACGAAAGTCCTTTCTTGATCATGTACCTTTTTTTGCCTACGAGCAATACGACATTAGTCTGGTGACCAGACTGTCCTAATGAGCCGGGAGGCAAGCTATCGAGCTGTCGATAGAAAACAATCGGCCGCAAAAGAGGCACTCCGGACCGCAGAACGTGAGCATGCCTGTCGTGCTTTCCATATCCCAGCGCTTCTGGCACTTCCTGTGGGAAGGCATCGAGTGCAATTCAACTTTTTATTAATGAGTAGTAGTGACGCAAAAGTTGACTGGGCGTCTGGTAGGTCTTATGATGTAGCGCAGTGAACCGACTCCTGAGCATCGACCACCATGACGTTGCTCCACCGCCGTCTGCATTCGATTATGCCGTGCGAAACAAAACGAAAATCATTGCATGAGCCTGAGCGCCAGGAGTTCGTCGTCCCTGATGCGATGTTTCTCGATCAGCTCTTTGATCTTCTCGAGCGCCAGATCACGTTTTCTCGGCCCCACGGTCGGCTTCACGTTGAATTCATTGATGGCGGCATGGACATCGTCCCTGTGCGATCGCTCGTATGCTTGCATCCCGATGCTGATGACTTCGACGTTCACCACGCCGTTCTGGGCTGATACCAAAAGAAAGATGATCTGCATGACGCAGGTCAAGTCGACGATGTAGGCCATGAGCTGTCTTACGACGTCTTGGCTAAAGACGGAAAAAGAATCCGTCGTCGTCTGAACAGCTGTGATGATCGAAAGTAGGGGAACTGCTTACGAGGCCCTGTAAAGGTTGTGGGCCAACTTTTCCAAGACTAGGACGCTGGCTGCTCCAACTCGAAGCCTGGGTGCATTGAGGAAGCCTGCTTTGAAGTCGTCCTTTTGGAGACTCTTGGTGTGGGATCAACATCGATTCAGTTGAAAACTAAAATATGGGCATCCCTACATTGTCTGGGTTGTTGAAATTCCAAACCGCGACGATGTCCTTGTGGATCACGTGCAGACATGCTTTCATAGTGTGATCCCGGAAATCCCGACTCGCCATGAGCGCCTTCCAGTATCCTACAACCATCCTCAGTGGCCGGGATATCCGTTTGGCCGTGACTCACTCTTTTCTCCGACGCTAGGGTACGACATATTGGAAAGAGGGTCGGTCGGAAGAAAAGAGTGACTACTTACGCTATCGTCAATGCAACTTTGAGGGAGATGTTCACTCGCTGCGCGATGGTAGCGATGTAGTGGGCCGCTTCGCCCTTGACATACGTTTGAATGTTTTTTGTCGTCACGTCGACAAGTGTGGCGAGGCTCTCTTCATGGCCGTTTAAAGCTTCTCATCGTGATCATACCGAGCACCACGAGGAGAGCAGATTTCACGTACTTGAAACAGCGACATGCGATATACTGTCGCTCCCGGCTACCCTCCGGACGGGCGTCACGCAGAGCTTCTCCAATGACTCGAGCCAGCGTTCTTTCAGAGCAGCTCCTTGGGGGAGTTCACTGTTCTCTAAGGATTCCATCACAATCGTGTTGACAAGTAAATCGAGTTTGGTGAATACGACGACGAGAGGAACTGTGATGGATTACGGAGGGATTAGCGGGGCCAACGAATGCATTTCACGAACACACTAACTATTGCCCAATATTTCTTTCCTGTCCTTGAGAAACTCCTCCACACCAGCCTCCAATAGGCGGTCGCCAGCAAATGGTATCGTGAGACATAGCCTGTATCATAGACTCAACGAAACTGGCCGTATATGCCAAAAAAAAGCTTACCAAACCGCGTGTAGTTGATCTTTCAAATCCCGCATGGATCTT
>QGOI01007609.1:0-13088 GCA_003313885.1 Boletus sp. MG55 | reverse complement strand
CCACGAAAGCATCCAAGAAAAAGACAGAGTCTGCTGAGCTAGTGAATTCCTTCCACAAGGCATTCTGTCACCGCGACGTTCATATCCATTTCGTCGGGGTGTGGTGAGTCTTTTCGCAATTCTCATTGCCGTGACACGTACTTATCTCGACCTCTCTAGGGATACTGTGTCGTCGGTTGGCATTGGCAGGGGTGGGACGTTGCCTTCCACGACGACTTCCTGTGAACATATTTGCTATTTCCGACATGCCTTAGCCTTGGATGAGCGGCGTGTCAAGTTTTCGCCTGAGTACGTATATGGCGGACGATCCAATCGTAGTGATGGCAATCGTGTGAAAGAGGTCTGGTTTCCGGGCTGTCATTCAGACGTGTAGGTCTGTCGTCAGCTGATCGAGGTCTTCATACTGACGTCGAGGTCACAACTTGAAGTGGTGGTGGCAACAGGCGTAACGAGAAGCTCCAGTCCGGGGGCGTGTCATTGCTCTGGATGCATAATGAAGCTGTCGCTGCTGGGCTGGAAATGGAGCCTGCTAACGTGGCCTGGAAGATCGACGAACAAATCACGCATTCGATGAACCATGTATGGTGGCTGTTGGAAATGTTGCCTCTCAGACGTTTGCTATACAACAATTCAGATAGGCATACTTGGAGGTGAAGTAGGATAACTTTGGTTAGGCCCCATCTCACCGTCACCAGGCCTCACTTCGGGCGTCCCCGGAGGATCCTACCAGGGCAAAAGGTTCACGTGTCCGCTCTATTCAGGTATAACTACAAACCTTTTGCCCGATTCTACGTCAATTCCGAAAGGTGGCCAGAGCCCATGTTTTGGAATGATGCAGCCAGTCACCAGCGGCTTCAGAATCTATCAGATTTGTGGGAGAAAGACATTTTCGGTAGAGACCCCATTCAGACATTACTCGACGATCTCAAGCGCGGCCAACCAAACCTGGATGCGCTGGACCGTCTAGCTCTTTTGTCTAACTTCGGTGGGTTCATATATCAGATTTCCCTCAGTGCTGATGACGATACATACTTAGTTATCTGCAAAGACGTTATCAGTATCTATGAGGATGCACAACAGGTTTTAGCTACCTTTTTGGCCAACAAAGATAGACTGATACGACTCAGTACCGCGGCCACGTTTTGCGAGTTGGGATGGGATTGGCCGTTGGATGCCCACAATGAATTTGTTCAACAAATCACGGAGGACGTCACTGAAATATTAAAGAGCAACGAAGGTCGTCGTGCTTGCATGTATATGCCGTCTCTTTGCAAGCGGACGGGCTTGAAGGAAAAACTTGTCAGCAAGGAGAACCTGAAGAGGCTCGTCGAATTCTGTGATGACACACGTATCGTCAAACACACAAAAAGTAGTTCTACCGTTGCTTTCCACAGCGCACAAGCCTTGTCCGTGTTGATGAAGTGTGCGTCGACACTGTTCGGCTTTGTGACTGTCTGTCCTGATGACATCTACCCCAGCGGACGTCGAATTTGCCCAGAGGCTGATTGATATGGGTGCGGTGACTGATCTTGTCGAGGCACTGCGTTCAAATTGCAAGTGACACCGTCCGAGTTATCACGCGTAAGGCTAACGTCGATCTCGGCAGGCAACCCTGCTCTGGTTTCCGTCGTGGATGGGTTGGCGAAATATGGTGTGTGTGCCTGTAGTCACTTGACCCTCTACTGACCTGTCTCAGACAGCGGCAGGGCGGTCATGAAAGCGGGGCCGACGGTTCTTACCCTTCTAAAACTGGTCAAGAAATATGACGACTTTGTCGCACCGGCAGCTATCCGTGCCCTTTGCTCCTTCCTCCCAGATGGTTTGTCCACGACAGCAATCAAGACAAGAATACGACATTGACACAGATTCCCAGATGAGCTCCGGGGAAAGATGCTCCATTTCGGAGTGCTTCCCACCTTCTTTGACATGCTTGATCGGTGCTCTGACGAGACCAAGCAAGTAACGTGTGATGCGTTAGTCGAATTCGCGAAACATGGTATCATCTCGTGTTCTTACCTCTGATCAACTTCATTCTTGTGGCTGACTGTGGTCTAGATGACGTCCAAGACGTGTTGTCCCAGGACGGTTCCCTGCGAAAATTTGCCAAACGAGTCCAGGATCACACTCCTAGCAAGCGTGACGGTGCCATCCTCGCTTTGGTAGCCCTTGGGAATACACGAGGTGAGTCATGTTGGCGTATCTTTCAAATTCGAGGTCACAGCGCTAGTGAGGACGGCCGTGAAGGAGGCCATCGATGCAGCAAAAACGATCCCTGTCCTCGTCGCTTGGCTCAGCCAGAAATCGACTGCTCTTTCTGCTGCCTCTGCGCTGGCGCGTCTCGTTAGGATCGGTAGGTCACCCTGGTGGATAGTGACAAGGGTGGGCTCATACGCTCGGTCAGATGATGTTGCCATGATGGTATCTGAAGACGGATCTGATTCTCGCATGTGTATCGTGGGCATGCTTCAGAATCGCTGGTTCGACGGCAGGTACGGAGAAGATGGTCTCCGAGTCCTATCCGAACTAGTCAAATGTGGTCAGTAGCCTACGGTGGAGTATTTCGGAATACGTTTGACAAACTGTTTGGGCTCGCAGAACGATTGCGAGCTGCCGTCCTGAATGCTGGGGCTATCGGCGTGCTGCGCGAAATGATCAATTCCGGACACTACCAAAGTACTCATGCAGGTTTGCATTACCTACGAGTTATCGCTAGATTTGGTTGGCCCCATTTTTTCTTCTCTCCCAATCTGCAACTTACCCCTCTGTAGATGAGGAAGGAAGCACACTTCCAAGCCCCGAAGCATTGAGCCTGGTTCCGCCAGTGGTGAACGCATTGCGTGGTCCACACCTGAAAGTACAAAAGATTGCGATGAAAACCTTGCGATACCTCTTTGCGGAAGGTACAGTTAACTTGGCATTTACACCATTCTGCTTGACAAAACGTTTACGACTCGTCCGCATAGGCTCGGAGGATCTGCGCATTTCGATTGTCGAAGGTCTGTTGGATCTGCTCAAGAACCGGCACGCTGGCGTGATTCTCACCGCGAGCACTGTATTGACATCCCTAGCCACGGACAGTACGTGTCGCTTCCCCTGCCTCGCGTCGTACAAGGACCCTCTTATGGACGGTCCTCGATATGTTTATCGTACAGAGTCTGTACGAAAAAAGGTCTTGACAGATGAAACATTTTGGAATCTGAAGGACGAGTATGCACGGGGGTTAAAGTTCGAGGACGACGAAGAGGGCAGCGGCCCACGCAGCAGTGCGTCCCCCGCTATCTACTTCACTTTCATTCTACTTCGCGTGCTGCCGGCCTTGGTGACGTTAGGGGCTGACAATATTGTTGCACAGGCGAAGTGTACAAATCTATCGAACGTATGATCAAGGTGATGCAAGTGCCTGAAAGTGACGAGGTGGAGGCGGAAGACCAAGAGGCAGTAGAGAAGAGGTGGCTCGTACTGCCGGTGCCATACGAGCTCGACTAGAAGGATGGGCCGTAAGTGTATCGGATTGCGATGCTGTCACTATGTTATCCACTCCACTTTGGGGTGGGGCGGCGGGTGTACCAGGGACCATGGAAGGAGGGGTGTTCGGCATCACGGATCGAGACATGCTGTTTGTATGACCGGTGGTATCATCTACATATGACTTCCGCGGGTCACTGGAGGAGAGTGCCAGGATATTATTCCTTAGACACCACTTTGTGGGATAGGCAGTCGGCAGTTTTTTTTGAAACCTTCAACGAAGTCAAAGATATTTTGGATTTCCCATTGACTGTCGCCATCAAGTTTCCAAGTCGGACTCGATCGAGCGACTTGGAGGAACAGCATGAGTCGTATGGAAGCCAGGTGGTGGCCTACGTAAGACGAGTCACGAGGCCCGACGTAGGATTTAGTCTATGCGTGAGAAGCGAAGTGGCTCACCTTTTCTTTCTCTTGCCCACTTCGCATCCCACCGGCCGTAGCGTTCCGCTCCACGTAGTCCTAGATTCGCTCGTTATTTCTCGCACTCTCATTCCATCATCATGCGCCTCCTCACCAATCCGCATGACACCGACCCACCTGACTACCGAGCGGAACGCTACATTGCCTCACGACAGTCCCTAGTTGATGACTTCAACATCTCAGAAGAAGATGCCGCCACTCGCCTTACCAACATATGGCTCGAACAAAATGCCATCGACCATGAAGAATGGGATACCCAACTACAGATCGAGGCCCAACTAGCCCGCCAGCAAGAGGAACAAAGGCAGGCGGAAGCCGAAGAACTATGGAAACAACAAGAGGAAGAACGCGAGCAGGCCAAACAAGAGGAACAAAAGAAGAACCGAAACAAGTTCCTCCCTTTTGCCGACGTTCCCATGTCTGCCAGCTCCCCAGTTATCCTGTCTCCCCTCGCTTTGCGCAAACTGCACAAAGGAGAATTCTGCAAGCTCTATTTCTTCACCAATAAAGGCCTCGCTGACGCCCAAGCCACATCCTACTCCGCTGATGACGAAGTGCTCACCCTCACACAAGACGAGCAAGGCCTCCACTCGTTCATCCCCCTCGCTTCTGCCAAAGTCAAACAACACATCATTGACGACAAGGACCTAACGTGGCAGCAGATAGACGAAGCTGCCCATTGTATCCTACAGGCTATGAAAGACTGTGGGTGGGAAGAGTCCCGCATTAAAATACATCTAGAGTTTTGGATGATCCTCAGCTCACACAATTGGTGCCACCACGCCGATGAGTGACGCAGGCAAGCCCTCATCCACTACCAAGCAATTGTCCGGAGGCGCTGGCATGACACCCTCGGTACCCCGAACTCATTTAACCTCAAGTACATCCAACAAACCACCCTTGATGACATCCAATCTGAGATTGTGGACACCACCTCAACAGCTGCAGCCAATGAAGCCAAACAGGCGAGTAATACCCTGTATTCATGTCTCACCACATCCTCACTGTTTCCTCACATTGTTCCGTTTTCCCAACCCCCGCATACTCATGTCCCACTACGTATATCTCCATCGGGCCGCTATGCCCAATGACACCACCGAACCGGCTACACACCATCATTACCATCGGGCCGCTACGCCCAATAACACTACCACACTGGCTACATGCCACAATTACCATCGGGCCGCTATGCCCTCTCACGCCGCTATGCGTCATTTCGTCCCTCTATGGACAACAGGCTTCAGACCGCCTCTCATCCCTAATTACATCCTTCCAGTCCTCACAAACCACACCCTCCCATCTACCTACTTCGTCCTACAAGAGGCAACCCAGCGGCTCGAAACGCCCTGCCCCCCCTTCTCCCACCAGCCACGACAATACCCACAAACAGAATCGCTCCTTCAATTCGCTCCCAATTCAACCTGCCTGACTTTAATGCGGAGTCGCTCCCACCATGTGCAGTCTGCCTCGGCATTGACCCGCACACCATTCCAGTCTCCGAATGTGACAAAGATAAAACATGGGATGGCAAGCATGAGACCTTCGCCAAATGCCACAACAGGCAACTACTCGTCAAAGCCACTAACCAGCGCCTCTGTACCAGGTGGCAACGCAGAGAAGGTTGCTCACAGAAGCGCTGCTTCGCCCACCTCTGTTCTGGATGTGGATCCGCTTCACATGGAGCTCACTGCTGCCCTCACACACAAAAAAGAGCAGCTGCAAACTCCCTATAAGCCAGACGCCTGGGAACGCATACTCCGTAACGCAGGACTACTACACGAGTATGGTGACATTCCGCATGGACTGAGATATGGATTTGTAGTAGACTTCCCTAATATAATACGCATACAATCCCCACCTAATTCCCCATCAGTCCTCTCCTACCATAACCAAATGGATGAGATAGTGCATAAAGAAATTATGAAAGGTAGATACATCGGACCTTACCCCCTCTCCCTCATCGAACGTACAATCGGCCCATATCAAACTTCCCCCCTCTCCATCATTCCCAAACCCGGCAAGCCCGGAAAGTTTTGTCTAGTTCAAAACTTCTCCTTCCCCATCTCCCCTAACACCACTAATCCATCCCAGTCCATAAATTCATATGTCAACCCTTCGAACTTCCCCGCCTCATGGGGAAAATTCTCCATTGTTTATCTCCTAATTTCACGCCTCCCCCCAGGTTCCGAAGTAGCTACACGTGATGTCGCCGAAGCATATCGCACCATTCCCCTCCACCCATCACAATGGCCCACAACAGTGGTACATACCTCACCCACACATGGATGCATCGACACCTGCACCACGTTTGGAGCTACCCCTTCAGCCGGATCCTATGGACACCTCGCAGATGCAGCTGCTGACCTATTCCGTTTTCATGGCATTGGTCCCCTCGACAAATGGGTCGACGACCACATATTCATCAGAATACCACGCCGGCACCTTGCTGAATACAATAAAGCCCGAAGCGGGTGGCATGCGGTAATCGCACAACATGGCAGGCGCAAAGAAGGTAGCTGCCTTTGGTTTCAGGGGCGATCACTACAGGATGGTTCCCATGAGGAATTTAATGAATCGTGCACACAACCCATACGTGACTTATCAGGATCATCCCTGCGCTCCACGCATGATGCTACATTCACATACAACCTAGATGACATAGATACGCTCTCTGACACCCTGGGCATCCCCTGGGAGATCTCCAAGGACCAACCATTTAGCCACTCCACTACATACATAGGCTTCGTATGGAACCTGTGCAAACGCACTGTCTCACTCAGCCCCGAGAAAGCGGAGAAGTACATCACCGCAATCCAGGAGTGGAACACACGAGGCACGCACCGCCTCGAACATGTCCAAAAACTGTATGGTAAATTACTCCACACAGCCTCGCTCATCCCTGCAGGAAGAGCCTACCTAACAGGGCTAGAACGTATGCTCGCTGTGTGTGACAAGAAACCATTCCTCCCGCACCACCCAGACAAATCTGTTGCTGAAGACCTTGAATGGTGGCTTAAAACCATCTTGTCAGGAGTGGCATGCCGACTCATCAAACCACCCCCAACTTTCATCAACGTTTCCACTTTCTCAGATGCTAGCTCTGGCATTGGCATTGGCATCGTCATCGGCGCACACTGGCGAGCCTGGAGACTCCTCCCAGGCTGGCAGGAATGAAACGGCAAGTGAGATATCGCATGGGCCGAAGCCATCACATTTGAGTTTCTCATTATTTCCCTCACTCGCACCATTGGCTCTAAGCAGCACCTTCTCGTCTATGGAGACAACACCAGTGTCATCGAAAGCTGGAGGGTCGGCAGACACTGCAACAGTGCGATTAACACCGTCTTCAAACGAATCCACTCCTTTCTGGCAAGGGAATCCTCCCCCCTCCTTAGTGTCATTACTCGCTTTGTCCCAAGTGAGCACAACCCAGCAGATGCCCCGTCCAGAGGCATATATGGAACCCCTAACCTCCTCCTCCCTCACACTCCCCTTCCTCCACACTTCGACGACCTCATCATTGACTTCTCAGAACCCCCCCACCCAAGAGAACTCCATGCGATTGCCAATGGTACCCTGCCCATACCCGCCACCAAACTCATTAACCACCTTCAATGCGAACAGGAACTCAGAGATCGACTGCATGCAGATGAATGCCACCTCGACAAAGCCATTCGATTCGCCCGCCACAGCCAGTAAACTGTCTACGACAAGATTCAATGGACCACCGCCCCCTGTGGCTCCTACCCTCCAAACAAAACCACGCCCGTACAAACCCGACCTCACCCCCGCCCCTTCCCCCTTACGTCCTCACTGTCTTGTGCAGCAACGTCTCCTTTTGTGGCGCCCAACCCACTCCCACCCTCGCTCCTCTAAATCAGATAGCAGTTCACCCAATTTGCTGTCGGATGGAGACTTAAACCGCATCCTACGCGTCATTGGAGCATCATGGGCAGATTCAACCAAAGAACTATACGGAACTGGGCTATTAACCTTCCATGTCTACTGTGACATCCATGAAATCCCAGACCAACATCGAGTGCCGATTTCCTCCAACCTCCTATCCGCATTTCTAGCTAGCTGCGCTAGAGCATATTCTGGATCCACTATCGCCAACTACGCTGCAGCAATAAGAGCATGGCACATACTCCATGGGTTGGAATGGAATATCAAAGAACTAGAATACAAAGCACTGCTTGAAGGTGCGAACAGACTCGCACCTTCATCATCCAAACGACCCAAATGTGCACCTTTTACTGCAGAAATTCTAGAAAAATTCCGCCACTCAATGGACATGGATGACCCCTGTGATGCTGCGATATTCGCATGCATTACATGTTCATTCTATTGCATCTCTCGCTTAGGTGAATTCACAGTTCCCGCCATATCGAAATACGACCCCACTAAACACATCTCCTGCGCTGGTCTCACATTCGTGCACAACCATGAAGGCGTTCCCATAATCATTTTTTTCGCTCCCACGCACAAAGGCATCACCTGAAGGCAAGCAAACTCAATGCGCCCCACACGAGCCTGGATCCCTTACAGATCCAAAAGCAGCCATCAACAACCACTTGCGCATCAACCCTGCCCCACCATCCCACCACCTTTTTGCATGGAAACACCCCAACAGCGGGTTGCAACCACTCTCAAAGAAGGAAGTCATCAAACGCATCGAATATATCAAGAAAGCTCACCCTGACATGCCAGACCTTAAAGGACACAGTCTAAGAATCAGTGGTACCCTCCACTACCTCCTGAAAGGAGTTCCATTTGATGTCATAAAAACTATCGGACGATGGTCAAGCGAATCATTCACTATCTATCTCAGACATCACGCCCTAATCCTCGCACCCTTCCTTCAACAACAACCTGTCCTTCTCGACAACCTCCGTCAATATATCCTCCCACCAGTCAGATGAACCTCCATGTATGTAGTGAGTCGCTACTCCTAACTTCGGGGCTTCACTCACGTGATGCGTCGCCTGCTCCTACCCTTCAGGGTCCACAGCTCGCTCACCCCGACAGTCCAGAGTCCAGTTTCGGGCCGGAAAAAGCCTACGGCTTTTCGCCCACCCATGTACTAACATCACCCTGTCGTACATATGCCTTATCGATCATTCTTTCTTTGTCCGAATCATAGCATATCCGCTGAGATCACATGCATTCCCTTATCGTCCATCACCTCCTGATAACGACGATCACCTCGAGTCACCTTAGCACAGAACGCATAGAACAGTGACGGTGCTCCCTTTGGGCAAAAGAATTTAGGCTCAACGATTCTCGGCATGTTCGGCATAGTACGAATTACATCAGTAAATTCACAAGTTGCTTTTCGGGCTTTTTTGCAGCTTTTCGTCATGTCAACGTCACAAAAGGCACAAAAGCCCAAAAGCACTGGAGATCACGTTAAAAGCACGGTTCCGACGCGGAAAGCACGAAAAGCAGATAAATCAGCCGAAAAGCAGTATATAACATAGTCTAATTAAGAAATCAAGTGCTACTACCATAGTGGTTCGCCAATGATCCATGTAACAAATGTCCAGGAGGGAAGCTGTATGATAGCAGAGGTGATGCAACGAGCGCAGCAGGAATGAAGTCTTGAAGGACCCGGATGTAGTGAACAGAGAAAGTGAAGGATGAATCAAGGGTGGCCTGCCGAGAAGAGTATCGAAATGAGAAAGCGCTGTCCAGACAACGCGTACTAAGGTTGCTTCAAACGAAGGTGCTCAAGCGCATCCAACATGGGGTTGACTAGCAAGCTGATGAGGGGCGAGCACAGCGGAAACAAAGTCTTACCAAGTGCATCCAAGGCAAGAGTATATCATCATCCGGGATGATTTTGAGAGAGCACAGACAGTGAGCCTGAGAGGTCAGACCTGGACCTCAAGTGATGTGGCTCATTCTCCGAGTCTGCGCAGAGGATCTTCATAGCGTATAGTAGTAGGTAGCACGGCAACATGGCTAGAAGGCCATCGCAAAGGCATGGTGGTCGGCGAATTTGTTGACGTAGAACAAATGGAAGTGATTGTATGAGTGGTGTGGGTGAATACCTTGGGATGGGAGCCGTGGTGCCGCAGCAAATACAGGAACCAGGTGAGCTGCACGAAAAATGGAGTTGATGTGGATAACCGCGAACTTCAGTTGCCTCCCAGCTGTCATGCTAGGCTTGACTACCCACATGCCAGTGTCGTTGTTTGGGGCATCACCGACATGGTCAAACCAGCGTATGACAGCACAAGGGTACAATGAACCTTGAAATGAAAACAAAAAAAAACATAGCACATGTGCAATGTCCATTCCCTGAAAGCCCACGCTGTCTGGATTGGTGACAATGAAGACGCAGTCTTGACGGGGGCCTTCATTCCTCCAGTTCGGACAGGCTCGGATGTACTCTCGACGCATATCTTCTTTCCCGCATAAATCGCTTGGGGCATAAAACGTAGAGGATGCTGAGTTGAAAACAGAGATGTTGCCGACGAAGAAGGGGCAAGTGGAACAAGGTCGATCGTCATCAGAATGGGTTTTCGTGTGCAGGAATGCACAGACAAGCTGAGGAAGGTGGGGGATCCTGAGTTCTTCGGTCAGTTCCACAATGGTTTTTGCATGATGGCGTTCTGAGTGTGGAATATAAGAATTGAACACGAGAGCCAACAATTAGGACACTTATGAGGGGTCTTTGCAAGTTGTACAAATGCATCAATGCAGCGATCATCCACTGGCTCAGAGTCATCCGGATTCTCCTGACGACTTGCCATGTCCTCTGGAGGTAAAAAGTCTTCTTGCATCAATCGAACATTGTGCTGTTCATTTAATCTGCGCTGTGTCTGATTGCATTCGACTAAATCATTGTTAATATTTGTTAGCCAGCTCGAAAGAGACTACATACCGACGACTCTGAGAAGGTTTGATCTATCAGATGTTTCTCCCGCCCATGAGATGAGCATACCGCGCGCCTGAAAATTGACTCGGGCTGACATGAGTTTGTCGAGTCGTTGATTGATGACAAGCATCTGGCCCAAAGCTTGATGATGGCTTGACCGTCTGTATGGCATCTTCACTGCCTTGATGTGCTTCGACTCTGTGATAGAGGAGCATAGCCCGTTCGGTGCCCCAAACTGCTGAATGAGTTCGAAGTAGTGTGAGAGGGAATGTTGTCGGGGAAGTGATAAGGACTGCACCACTCTGGCATTCTTGAATACCTCACGATAGCGATGGAAACGTGAGAGTGCATCTTGTAATTGTACGAGGTCCAGCTTGGTAATGACGTCCTTGCGCACCAAATAGCAAAACTCGAGGAAAGCCTGGAACGCGCGCATCATGTCATGGGGAACATAGCCTTCAATAGCTGCTAGGTAGATCTCATAATAATAATCAGACAATTGAGCTGCACTCCATGGCGACTTGACTCACCTTCATCAATGCTTTTGAGTCATCGCCTGTCCATTGTTTGAAATGGCAGCCTTGAGGGAATCGACGGAGACCAGCAAATGATGCCACTGATGCGATGCTAATAAACAACTCAGAACTCGATGCTAGCAAGTTGTTGATAGATCATACCGGCGGTCAATCTCATCCAAGATGACGTCAGCTTGTTTTTTGCCGTGTGTTAGGACCAAGTATTTTTCAACCCAATCGACGAGATGGTCCTTGAACGTGCCCTTAATCAATTGATGTAGGATGTCGGGGGAGAGGAGGCGACATATGTCAGCCTGCAGGAAGTCATTTGTAAAAGGCTGTAATAGGGTGAGTATCAGCGTCGATTCAGTGAAATGAAGTTACAGCAACAAAGTGAGAATGGAGGGGGGAATGGTGAATGTATGGGGGTTGAACCATGCGAGCATGCAACGAGTTCGAGCTCATCTGGAAAGGGAGAGGATGTGCTGGTAGAACATATTCAAGATGAACTTACCACAAGATCGCCCACAATACCAAATTCATCCCATAGAACATTAGCGTCCAACTCGTTGATCAGCAGGTCGGTATGTTCACGTGATTGCCACAAACTACCTTCGTCAAGATTTTTCCGATGACCCAGGCATCTTTTGATATTTGGTGTTTAGTATAGCGAGGATATTTCAAGTTGAATAAGAGGAACGCACCTTGCACACCAGTTACGAACAATGCAGGCCAATAATGCCTGTTCCTCATAGTCAGCAATGTACAGCCCAAGGCCATATACCACTCGACGGTAATGGTCATCACTACATCTGACGACCTCCCATTGTTCCAAGTAGGGTTTCAGGACTTGAAGGATATGTGACAATGCTACATGAAATAGTTGGCGGCGAAACTTGCGAAAACGAGGAGTCTTGGCTTCTTTGCGGGTGGCTAGATATCATGGTGAACATGTTGAGTTCACATAATCATGATATACGATGGCCCTGTCATTGATGAATGAACTTACTTTTTGGCATCGCCAGAAAACCAATTAGGGCCACACCATTCCGGTGCGACCGTCGAGCACTGTTGTGCAGGTTGCCGAGGGATAAATATAAGGGGTAGTAATCATGTTGGCCAGTGGCGACTGAGACGGTGGTCTTATCACTGCCCAGAATTATTGGTACGAAGGCTGCACCCTCACATTCTGGGTTCTCATGGGCTATGATATCCTGGGATATAATTATTTGAATTACTGCGAAGATACTAAAGAGTCGTACTTACTGATTGGTCCCAGGCCCAATCCCCTGACAAGAAATCTTGAAAACGCCGATCCCCTGATTGCGCATCATATTCCCGGTATGGTCTGAAGTCCAGCTTTCCCTTGAGTTCTGGATTAGCGAGCATGTTATGTGCGGTCTGGAGGGGACAGCGGAACCAGACATCGTAGGTATCTTCCATCCAAGGGGCTTGTTCATCATCATCTGGCATGGGCGTATATTTTACGGTAAAGCTCTCCCACTTGACATCACCAAGCGGGATGGCATCAATGGTTTCGTAGAGGTCATTGTGGCTCGCAAAAAGAGGTCTACTGCCGGCATCATGGAGACTTTCAGCCCATATATCCAGCAGTGTGTCGATCTGTTTTGCAGGCATCTGGTTGCGAGTATATAGGAAATCCGCCAATTCAAATTGAAGACGATTGTGAAAGGGAGCCCAGTCATTTGGGGGGCGCTGCTCGCAAGGTGCAGGTGGCGCACCAA
>QGOI01007588.1:0-36827 GCA_003313885.1 Boletus sp. MG55 | reverse complement strand
CTCCTCGACGACTTGCAGTGCCGCGATATGGTGCTCGAACGGACATTGAAACAACGTTTGACCAGTCGAACCTGTTCCTCCTGGATCAAGGACTGGGCCTCCTGTAATTAGAGACCAGAGTCGAATCCTGTTGTCTTGGCCGGCGGCAAACATAAATTGTTCGTATGGATCAATTGCAAGCGGCTAAAAGTAATGGTTGGTCCAGAACGGAATTTCAAGTGAGGCCATGAAATAACTGACCAATTTAGTGGTGTATGAGTTGCAGTTGCCGGTGAACGTCATCAATGGCGTTCGAATGGGGAAACGTAGATCAAATGTTGATATCTAGATTTCGCCCTCAGCAGTTTCGCCGCACCAAGAAACCGAAATGCCCACCCCACCATCAATAAAGCTCACTAGAAGTTGGTGGTCGCGTAGGTGCTTGAGGCCCGTAATCGAGCTCGTGCGTTGGGGTAAGCTGTCGAAGATGGGATAAATATGTGATTGCTGCAGACGGGTATCAAATAGTAAGATGACGCCATTACGGAGGCCCGTGTAGAGAACGTTCTGTACGACAGTCAAATAGGATAAAGGATAAAGGAAAGGCGGACTCGAACCTCGCGCTGAGCCAGTGCCAAAACATCACTTTTGGTGGGAAGGCGTTTTATGGATGCGCAGGTTGCGATATCCTCAATCACCACAGCTTGTTTGTTAGCTCCTGACTCTGAAGTCAGTGAAATATTGCAAAGAATGAGACTGTAAATACCGAGAACAAGACGAGACCCTTGTAGATCAGCGGTCCAGACGTCGTGCACTATGCGGCTGTCGATCCTCGTGGTATAAAGGCTGGGTTCCGTAGACTGTGAGTTAAACAGTACTGAAGGAAGGCAAGTAGGATGGACTCACCCTTCTACGGAGGAATCCAGAGGTACATATAAAATCCTACATTCTGGACCAAAAGAAGTAGCACTAAGCCGGGTCGTACCTTAGTCCAAGAATGAAGCAGGGAATGGATGACCGACACGCATGTTGTGTCAGATACACCAATGGAGGATACCTGCAGCGATGCTAAGAGTATGACACGGTATGAGCTGAAGCATTGACGTGCCTCGGAGGAAAGATGGAATTGGCGCTGCCATCCGTCAACGATGCCAATCTCTTCAGAATCTTTGTCGGCAACGGACGACGAGTAGAACCATCCGTGCGTATCTCCAGCGAAGCTCCACACGCGTCCGCTGTGACAGACGGTCTTGTCTCAAAGTGTTAACAAACCAGAACTGGGTGGATTCCACCAGGCATACTGAAGCGCACCTGGAAGGCAGAGTAAAGCCCTTCAAGAGGGATGACTGAACGCGCAACCTTGTCAGTCAGTGAAATCTGCGAGGATTGCATTTGACTATAGATAACAGGTATAGTTAGTTATCATTGGTTTGAAGTGTAAGACCAACTGAATGAGAGCATCCTTGTGTACGGTGCGAAGAACTGAACGGAGATCCGGGAGAGCATGGTATGAAGTCAATAGACTGCGGCGGCGCTCAATGGCGATGGAACCCGGTGCCGCGGCACTCTGCCAGCTGAGGTCAAGTTGCACCTGCTGCAGACGGCGAGTGGGAGCCGAGTGGGCTTGCCGAGGTGCAAGCGGGAAGTAACGCTGCTTCTCGTGGTCCCAATACATGCCGGGGAGTTCGCGAGGCATGGCTGCTACCGTCAATGTTTCAAGACGAAGGTAGAGATTGAGATCGAGATCAAGACCCCATTAGTAGCAGGTTTACGTTTCGTTGACCCGTCGTCATTAACCTCAAGGGTGGATATTACGTTCAGGTACGTCCGCCAGTGACTATAACTCCTACATACTTGACTAGCACCTTTTGCTCACAGCTCAGCGAAGGGCCAACATTCGAAACGCGATGTGTTGTGAAAGCGCGTTTCCCACCCCACGTCAACCTTTTAGCGATGGAGAGGTGACAACTGCGGGCCATGTTCGACTCGGACCTGGCTCGCAGGACACCGCGGTCGCAGAGGTAGTCGTTGTCTCTGACGAAACCTTTGCTGTGGACGATCCTCGCTGGCTGTCCCAGGTGAGTCTCTGTCATGGAAGGCTTTGTCTCCTCCTTCTCGACGGGCCGGTCACGTGGTTGTCTGGTTACATTGTCATGGGTCCAGTGCTCATATCATTCTCTCATAGACACTCTCGCTAGCGATGGAACAACTTCTCCTTCATTCCCTCCCGGATCCGAAGCAACAAATGTCTTCCAAAAAAACAAGCTTGCTCCACTCGGTCAAGTTACCAAAAAAGACTTCGATCCCATCTTTATTTACGGCCTCTTCCCCTTCAATAGATTCCAGTTGGCATTCTCCCAGCTCTACTTCTCGAGTTCGCTCGTTCTCTCTCGTTAACAAATCCTTAGACGCATCGCACGAACTTCCGCTCTTTGCTCTTCCCCCTCCATCGCTCCTGGACGATGATCCATTCGCTAATTTGACCCCATACTCTATCCCTCAGTTATCGGACTCCCCTACTGCATTCGACCATCCTACTCTGTCTCAAGTTCCCCAGGCGTCCACCATTGTTGTATTTCCACAGGTAAATGTGCCGCAACCCAGGGTCACACGTCCCAGATCTTCTGGTCATGGTCAAGTTCGTCCTGCGTACACCAGGCCTGCATTTGCGCCGCGTCCCTCCCTTCCTTCCTTACACACTCTCGCTAAGATGAACTCCGTTCCTGGGCGAAAGGTACTATTCCCCATTCCATAAAGAGTTGTTGTGGCTAACATGTACAATGAATAGGTCCGAAAAGGGACCCCTGGCGCACACTTGCCTCATGAACCATGGGATATGGATTTGAGCGCCGAATTCAATCTTCTCACAAGAAGCACGCCATCCAGTGTGGGTCCATCCCGACCGCCAGACAATCAAACACAAAGCTCCCAAGCGCCAGCACAGGAAACTAGCACAGCACAAACCAAACCTATTTTCCTCCCAACAACAGGCAATTCCGAAACGTGTTTCGGGACTCGGGAAATCGCGGCTAATTCCCATTCGCTTATTGATGAAACATCTTCCTCACGTTCATTGTCTGGCGATGATGCCGACATGGATTCTCTTCCCTCCCTTTCTTATACCATCTCAGAGCCCTCTTCATCCACACTCTCACGCTCCTCATCAATTGCAACATCCGCCTGGCCAGAAGATTCAATGGACGTAAATAGTTCAGGGGAGCAGGCCTCCCTGACTCTCCACGTTGACGACGGTGTTGCTGAAGAAGACGACCCGCTGAGTTATCATTCAGATTTCGACTATTATACCCAATCACTTTCCGATCTGTCCGATTCCGAACCAGACCTTGATCTCACCACAGGTGACAAGGCAAAACACAATTCTCCTCTTCACGCAGGTGTCACACCGTACAGTTCTGTTTACCACCCAGTAGTTGACTTTGAACCTGGCACATCCACTAACACGATGCGCAGAGTTAGCATGCCTCGCGAACACACTCAAACCGACTCTCATGTCATAGGCTCACCAAATCTTACGTCGCCACAAGATGGTAACGGGTGGCGTGGGCAACGAAGTGAGCCTGAGAGGCTGGGTGGCGGAGAAGGCGGGGGTAAAGAGCGGGAATCAAGTAGACGCAACGGAGGTCATTTGGGCGGTCATTCTTCGGGTTCATTCGGAGGCGGAGCTGGAGACGATGGCAACAATGGGGATAAGGCACGTCGAGGCACACCCCGCTCGCCGGACTCGAGCACCCCAGAGTACACGTCATCCTCGGACGACGACGCGGACGGCATCACAGTCTATTACAGCCTCGACGGCATGTCGAATGGCTCCCCTCCACGTGCACAGTCTCGAACCCATTCAACTCGTTATTCAAAGGCTGGTGGTTGTTCGGATGATGACGTCCCGTTGGCTCAGCGAGTGCCGACGGCGTTGTCGGCTCAGAAGTCGATTCGAAAGCAGCTACACGACGAGCGCCAGCAGCGGAGACTGGAGCGCACAAAGAACTCTCGGGTGGTTGCAGGACCCCCTCTACCTTCCCGTCCGACAGAATCATTCCACGCACCAGCCGCGCCAACACGTTTTCGAAAACGGTCCATGTCTGCTGCACCCGCACCCGCTTCAAGTTCACGAATCGCATCCATTGAGGCGTTTCCAGTAGAAGACTTGACACGGAAGCTCATGAACCTCCAGGCTTCTTCCCGCCCGCCACCTTTGACGGCTCCCCTGACCTACGACGGTTCCATACCTGTCCACTCCCCTCCTCGGGCGCCAGCTTATAGTGCCGGTGTCTCTCGAAGTTCATCTCGAGGAAGGCACACGGACTACACAACCTATCTGCAACAAAAGACTTCTCGCGTTCCTGAGGCGTCTTCACAGGAGAAACCTTTGAGGTCTATGCGCTCATTCCATCGACCTGACGGACGGCACTCAGAAACTCAACGACCACCTAACGAACAAACGTCAGGTCCTCGGCTAGGGCGCAGCGCAACAGCCGCCGCCTCCAGTCGCACCGTACGCGCCGGCCGTGACGCTGCCCCTGCGGGGCATGAGCAGTATGCCAAATCGGGTCGTGTTAGCGAGGAGGGTCGAAAAGCATCAGCGAGCGTTCCTCGACCGTCCATTGACAGAGAAAGTGATGTCGCGCAGCGAGCGGTGCAACGACCTCCTGTTCCTCCATTGCCGGTTTCAGACTCCACACCGCCGCAATACGTGGCCAGGGGGCCAGTCATACAGCAAAGAATTTTCATCGGGGACATGCAGCGGTTTAACATGGTTGAGATCACGCCTGCTACGAATGCCGGAGACGTTATCGACACGGTGGCACGCCAAGGCATGTTGGATAGATCGGGGTTGTGGATACTATTTGAGATGGCTCAAGATTATGGCATGGGTGGGTGTTTCCGTTTGGTTCACGTTCTCCGCACTCACGTCTACGTTGGTCGCAGAACGGCCCATACGGGATTATGAGATCTTAGCTGATGTCTCCGCCTCATGGAACAAGGATAAGTTATTGAATGCTTTCGTTATCAAGCAAACCCCTCTAGCCTCACTATTAAGTCGCACTGTCAGTCATTCTGGGCAGTAAAAACGAAAGTTGCTTACTGAGTCAACGCAGACTATACCCACCAGCTCTCCCACCCATCGGGGATGGGTTGAATGGGAGAGCAAACGAGGAAAATGGAGCAAGCGTTGGATGGAGCTTCGCGAACACGCCTTATGGCTATCGAAACGAGACACGGTAACGTTTGACGTCGCAGAGCTGACTTTGGCGCGTCGCTCAACCAAACCTCTAGGGCAAGGACGAAGTCTTTTTGTGCTCGCTGTCAAACTTTGATGCCTACTTTGTCACTCGGCGACACAAGTCACCAAAGGCGTTCGTGTTCGCCCTCAAGTCCGCCGACCATCCCTCGTTGTTTGAAAACGCCGCGGACTATCTTCACGTATTCTGTTGCAACCCCAAGGACGGCGAAAAGTGGATGCAGGTCATACTCGTCGCTCGTGTAAGCAAACCAGACGTCTTTCGACTCGACCGAAATGCTGACTCGTCTATCCTAGTCATATGTTCTATACCAGGAGCGCCATGTGCTATTCGCCAAGACTGGGGAAGTGCTTTCCCAAGCAAAACCGCTCGCCCGCTCCAGAACCAGGAAACAGTCTGTGTCCAATCGTCCCCCGCAGCCTCTCGTCAACGTACCACCTCCTTTCAGCCAGTCGCCAGCCGCCACTATCGCTTTTGAGCCTGGTTCCCTCCTGGCAAAACGGAAAGGGGATGCGCAGCTATGAAGCCGTCTTGCTTGTTGCCACGACTATGCCCAATTGTTTAATCGCGACTTGTCTTAATCGCCGGACCATGCTTGTATACCACGTCAATGGATGTACGTACTGTACTCTACAAATATTATTATAGACGGCAGGAAACAATTTGCGGATACGAGAGCAAGGAATGAGAGGAACGTGGTGATGATGCAACGAAGACGTGCACGAAACGTCGGCTTCAATCAAGTCGACGTCTTTTGTTTCTTTTTGGCTGGCCCGTCGTCGGCGCCCTCCTTGACTTTGAGCTTGGGCTTGGGTCTTGGCTTTGGCTTTGGCTTTTCGTCGTCATCAACGTCCATCGCATCGTTGTCGTCGTCCTTCTTTGGTTTAGACTTGGCTTTGGGCTTAGCGGGTTTCTTCTTTGGCTCGTCTTCCGCGTCGCTCCCGTCCGCCTGGGCCTTGGGTTTTTTCTTGGTGAGTTTCTTCTTTCCGTCTTTTGCAGCTTTGGCCAACTCCCGGTCACCACTCGCGTCTGACGCCGTGACGCCACCTTCAGAATCAGAGTCGCTCTCGCTGGGCGAACCCTGGTCGCTTGACGAGGCCTGGAAATCCTCGTCTAAACAAGAACATCGTCAGCATGGGTCGAGTGTTCGCGCGTTCGACCGACCTTCTTCACTGTCGTCCTCGTCCCCACCGAGTCGAGGCTTCGGTTGTTCGTCGCCACTGCTCGCAACGCTTTGCATCTCCTCGTCCGAGTCCCCGCCGCCAGCAGCCATCATCATATCCACGTCGGCCACCATCTCGTTCTTGATCTTGACCTTTTTGTCCTTGAGGAACGTCTCCACGGGTTCGTGCTCCTCCTTGTTGATGGACGTAAAGGTGTATTCGGGCCCGCTCTTGGTGACGATCTTGAGGTCAAAGGTGCGCGCAGCGCTGGCGCCCATGCTTGCGCCCACGCGAGAAAAGACGCACTGGTGGATGTCAGAGAGCTCGACGAGGGTGGGTTGTTTGGACACGAAAAATATGTATTTTTCGAGCATGAATAGGTCGCCTTGAACGGCTTTGAGATTGGCTTTGATGCCAGGATGGCCGTCCCGACTGGAATTGCACGTACTTGAGCATCGGGAAACGTGATGGGAAGAAGCAGATACTTCTTACCTTTGGAAGGTGCCCGAACCAATGATTTTCTTTTTTGACAGCGCACGGAAGACGCCTGACACGACCTCGAACGTAGGATCTTCGTAGTTCTTTTTCAGTCTATCGTAGTTTGCGATCTCCTCTCTAGTGTAGAGTCATTTAGCCAAAGCCATAATTATCGATCAGATGTGGACGCACTCAGACATGTTGAGCTCGGCGGTTGTCTCTTCCTCTCGCGCGAATTGCATGACCAAATACTGATATCTGGTCTGACCTTGTCTGATGGGCGTGCTAAGACCAAGCTACTCATGGTTGGGATGCCGTACCGAGAAAATAACGGGTACTCACGATGAACAAAACATGTTGATCATCCTTGGGAAGCAGGAATAGTCTCGCGATACTTGAATAAAGAATTTTGTAATCATAAGTCTTGCCGCGGAGTCGTAGAAAGTCGAGGAACATGTCCACGTCGTAACGTCCACGAGGCGTGAGTACGAGCACTTCCTCGAAGCTCAAAACGAGATCGCCGGAAACTTGTCCGATTTCGGCCTTGTCTTTGATGGCATCGTGGAATGCTTGAGCTGCGCTGATTTCCTCGCTGTCCTCATCCTCCGCATCGGACTTTTGTGAGCCAGCTTCCGAACCACGAAGTTTCGTATGGGTACCAGGGACATAGAAACGGATTTCGACCATCTCATCCGGCGCATTTCTTGAAGCCTTTTTGCCACCTGAAGACACAAATTCAAGAGATACCTCTGTCCTGCCAGCAATGTTGGAATTGGCGACCTGCTTCAGAGGTAGCTCAAATGCAGTCTTATTTGACACGAGAAAAGCGAGATCTTGTCCTGAACGGAAATGAGAACTGGCAAGCCATCCCGTAGGTCCTGTCAACACGAACCTTGAATGTCGGTGACTCCCCAGTTCCACCCTTTGAATGTGACGTCCTTTGCCTCCAACGTCACGCCAAAGTGTTGCTTGAGTAGACCCGCGAGTTTGTCGTGATCCTATTATATTATAGACATGTTCGTTAGCATCTCGCTTCAAGTGCGACGGCTTTCGGCGCACCTCGCGGACGAAACCGTCAAACGTTTCTCTCCGCCTGTCCTTGAGCCCAACTCTGAGTTGAAAGTTTCTCGCGACGCGGAACCACTGTGCCCATTTGATCTCGTCTGCGGGTACCGCTATCACTGCTTCGTTTTCTTCGCCCTTCCAGGCCATGCCGCTGCTGGCGAGTCGCAATTCTGGTGGTGGCCATGAGTGCAAAGACGTCGTCCCGAGAGGACCATACTCACTGCCGACTTCTGACGATAAATCATGATATATCCGGTCAAACTGGGTCGTAGCCATGACGAGATGGTGATGGGTAGGCGTGAAGACGCGTGCGTCGACATACTGGGTATATGTAATCAGCGCGTTCTACGCGTTACCAGTACTGGCAGTCTCTGCTGCCAGTGCCTGCCCTCTTTGCATCCGACACCCATCGCTCGTATATTTCTTGTGTCTTCTAGTGGAGACAACCTCGAGTCATTTATCCGCGGTCGTGGCCGCAGGAGCTGCCACTGATATCTCGAGGAAACACCAGATGGACTCGACCCAAGAGCGAACGTTCTGCAAATGGTGAGCTCACGTCCCATGTCGCGCATCGTTAGCCCGTATCCCTATCTGCAATCTCCAGGCTCAACACCAAACTGGAAGCCAATGGATACCCGCCCATGCGCTCGCTCGTGCAGGATCTCTCCGATGGTGTGCGCCTGATCCAATTAATGGTCCGTCGAACCCTTCTATCATGTATCGCAGTTCGGTTCTTCACATCTCAACAGGAGATCATGGGTAACGGTCACCCATCCCTGCATGATGTCGGGGCTCAAGTCACTTTCAGGAGATACCTCGCTCGGAAGATACAACAAGAATCCAAGAATGCGCGTTCAAAAGGCAGAGAACGTGAACAAGGCGTTGGAATTCATCCGACAGAGGGGCATCAAACTGACCAACATCGGTCCTGAAGGTGCTGTCGTCCTGAACGAGATATGTCGCGACTCTGTTGCTCAACAAGATCGAATGCAGATATCATGGACGGTAATTTAAAGCTTATTCTGGGTATGATATGGACCCTGGTCCTACGTTTCACAATTGCGGACATCAGGTAAGTGGTGTGCAAAACACGGGGTGGTGATTGTCTGAGAGTCACGCTAAGCGAGGAAGGTCTCTCAGCCAAAGAGGGTCTTCTACTTTGGTGTCAGCGAAAAACGGCCCCATATAATGATGTCAATGTCCAGGACTTCTCTGTTAGCTGGTCAGATGGACTTGCACTGTATGCGCCCACCTCTCTTCACCCAGATTTGTAACTTATCCATTTTAGTTGTGCCCTTATTCATTGCCATCGCCCGGACCTTCTAGATTATGACAAACTGGACAAAGTAGGAGGTCTCTTTTCATCTCATTTCTCGGGAATGACACAAACTCAGTCAGATCGACACGGAAATACGCGCCTAGCATTTCAGGTTGCTGCTGATCATCTCGGCATTCCAGTCAGTACTTTCTTCTCTTGAGTTGGTGCCGCTTTTACGGCCTCTTTGCCAGCAACTGCTTGAAGTTGAAGATCTGTGTGACTCAGACCGCCCAGACGAACGTAGTGTCATGACTTATATTGCCAGTTTTTTCCATGCTTTCTCCACCATGGGTCAGTTGACCTGTTCTCGAAGATCTCATTATCCATAAATTACTTCTATAGATCAGGCGGAAACCGTCTCCCGTCGCGTTGAGAAATTCGCGGAACTCATGCAGTCCGTATGGATAAGCAAAAACGATTATGAGCGTCGGGCTCGCAATGTTCGCCGGATTTTGTGGATCTCTTTCCTTTCGATCTGACTGTTATCCCTAGTTGCTTCATGCATTGGCCGAAATCCAGGAACAGTGGGCGGCAAGCAGATTCACTGGTACATATGCGGACGCGAAGGGCCAATCCTCTGCTTTTACGACGTATAAACAAACGACGAAGCGCACTTGGGTCACTGAACGACAGGATCTCACCACCCTCTTTGGAAATATACAAACAAAACTTCGGACGTATGGATTGAGGGAATATGTCCCTCCTGTTGGACTTGCACTTTCGGTTGGCAGAGCTGAACATTTTTCGTCCCGCGCTCACTCGAGGTCATTAGGATATAGACCATGCATGGAATAGGCTGCTAGACTCAGAGGCGAAGCGTTCTCGATCAATAAATGCACAAATACGACAGTATGTGCACTACTGCGCAATTTGCTGCGAGGTCTTACAGTTCCTAGGATCAAGGAATCTCTGCGAAAACAATTTGCAGATCTTGCGAATGACTTCTCGCAACGCCTACACGGCGTGTCGCTCGATCTGGCTAGCGTTGAGGGCCCATTAGAGGTTTACCATACCATATCCCTCGGTTTCTTTGTTTGACCAAGGTCTTTATCTCCTTGAAGGAGCAGCAAGAGCAAATTCGCAAGGTACAACTTCGGGTTCCCAGCCTGGCCGATGCCCTGGCTCGTGTAGCGAAAGCTGAGGATGACTGCACTCAAGCTAATGTCGAGGAAAACGACTATACCGTGTTTACTTGGCAAGATCTCGACTTCGAACTCGAACTGGTCACTCAAGCCATTGCCAAGAAGATATCCTTCATTGACAATCAAGCGCGTATTTCTTTTCCTTGTCCGTAATGCGTGCTGACGTGCGGCAGATCGTATCGAGGAACATGACCAACTTGACGCCGGCCCAGTTGGAACAATTCGAAAGCACGTTCCGATACTTTGACCGAGACGAAACCAACACTCTCATCCTGTCAGAGTTTAGAGCAGCTCTGGCCAGTCTTGGCATCATATACTCGGTGCGCAAAACTCTGTCGTTGCGGATCACGAAATTCTGAAAATAATGCAGGACGAAGACATGGTCTTCATCTACGATCAACTCGTCCAAGACTATGGGGCGGTTACCTTTGAAGCTTTCATCAATCTTTTGGTATGTGTTCACAGTTCTACGTGTAGCGTGCTTCGAGCACCGACGACCGTTGACATAGGTGGATATCACTGAGGACCAAACTTCGCCCGAACAGCTTCGAGAATCCTTCCGTGGGATCGCAGAGGACAAGGTATGTTTTATCCACATGATTACGTTGGTCAATTTCAGGACCATTTGCAGCCATTTGTGACCGAGCTAGATATGAGGTTAGCCCAACTCCCCGTCAGTGCAATCGACTATCTACGGGAGGTGCTACCTTCATCCAATAATGAAGTTGGAGAGCCAGAGTATGACTACGAAACATGGCTTCACATAGTATTTGCGTGACACTTGCAGCTTTCTCTTGTGTCGTCTGTATGCAAGGTTACGAGAGACAGTAACACAACATTTGGTAGTGTACCATCTATGCTAGTGACTTAGCGTTCAGGCCTCAGGGTTTCATTCATACATGCAACATTGCGACCATTCGCAACTCGACATTTTTCATCATGATTGCATTGTGAATGCAGTGATGGACGTCCAATTATTGTTACTATGGGATAATCTTAAGCGTCGAAGGTGATAGAGGCGCCGAGCTTGTGGGCAGGACCGATGGGGGCAATGTCGTTCAGTCGTTGAGTATCCAGAGCAAGACCGAACGAGGCCTTTACACCTGGCCGGAGAGTCTGCGTGTAGCCTGCGTTGCTTATAAGTCATATGAGGCTTTGTGTAAAAGTGCGGGGACATACCAAGAGCCAGGATACCTGCGTTGTTGATCTTGGCCTTGACGAAGGCAGCAGAGTCGAGGAAACTGAAAAAAGAAGTTGGTGAAGCTGATCATAGAATACGCGTGAATCAAACGCGTGAATCAAACTCACGCCTTGGCACCGACTTCGAGATTGACACCAGGGGTTGTTGCCTTGGTGTCGTAAACGGCCTTGGCACCAGCTTCGACGTCGGGACTGACACGGTGGTAGTAGCTCGCGGAGAACGTGTTGAGGTTGTTGAGACCGTGGACGGTGACGGCGTACTCTGGGGCATTGTAACCGACAGCAGCTGCATAGCGAGTAATCTTGCCCTCAGTGACATTGTAAGCAGCCTCGGCACCGAAAAGGAAGCCATCACGGCCGAAGACGGTGTCCGCGGTGAAAGTGGGACCCTAGAGATGAAATGAGACGAGGGTGATCCTCAAAGGGAATGAAATGTAACCTTGAAGACGTCAAGAGTACCACGTGTGTGAACACCAGACTGCTTGTAGATGACGTTAAAGAGCGCGGACTTTGAGCCCTTGTCAGGGATCAAAGAGGTGGTGACATCGAGCTTCAAACCCTTGGCAATGTAATTTTCGAGCTCTATTTGAGACTTGAGGACGTTCGAAGTTGTCCAGGTCTCGGTGAAGACAAGGCCATTCTTGTGGTCGGCATATTTTGCCTCGAGGTCACCAGTGATGCCCTGGGTTTTGGAGTCGCGGAGACCAGCAACCTTGAAGGCAATCTTGGAGGGTGTCTTGGTCTTGACCTCGAGGGAGGTGCCGGAGAAAGGGTAGTCCTTGGACAGCAAGTCGTTGGAAGACTTTCCGAGATCCTGGAGAAAAAGGGATGGTGAGAATGGATACGTGAGTAGGACAGAGGAGACGAGCCTTCCAGGAGGGGGGGACGGGCTGAGGGAGGGACATGGTGGACGTGTTGAAGAGAAGAGCGAAAACTTGACTTCGTTTTCATTCCGCCTCCGGGTCGGTTCGTGGGAATATTTTTTTGGGTTGCGTGCCATCAGGGAATATCCTCATTGGACCACCCCCATCGAGCATGGGTCGCAGTGCAAAACTACACAAACGAGTCGTAAGTGTGACCCCATTTTATCTCTGCCATGCACCTATCGTGCGCCCAGAAAAAGACCGCTTCATCGTCGACCGCCCAGCCAAAAACAGTGGCCCCATCGGCCCCATCTGTTCAGTCGGCCAAGAAACGCGTCGGCCCGAAATCCAAGGTCAAGGCAAAATCTAGCACAAAAGGAACACAGGGAAATCATGTTTTGGGTGGTGCAGACTATGTGACATTGCTGTTGGGAGGACGAAGAAAGGCAGCGGAGGAGGCTCTGAGATTGCCAGCGGATGCAGAATGACCGAGCACTGTGAGAATGTACACCGGGTCGATGGCCAATGGTGGTGCGCAACGCCCACGACGCTGGTGAGCTAGTGAGAGATGATCTGGTTTGGTCCTAAGCTGAGATTTGAGTGATATCTTTTTTCCTTCCCAAGCTGGCGGTACAAGTTGTGCTGAAGCGAAGTAGCTATCTTTTACTGCTAGTGCTGCGGCTTTGTCGTTTACGCGGCAGCGACTGTGTCTCGTGAGTGGTTGATAAGTTCATCTCGAGGGAGCGTCTCTGCGTGACTTGCATCGATATGATATGCCCCTCGTCGAATGTGAGCATGATCCTCATCCGTGAAGATAGCATCCATGAAGTCCTAGGTCCCACTGGCATTTCATGAAAAAGTAACATGGTCAGAGAAAGGACCAACAGTTGTTGACGGTTTCTCGCACGCGTGCCGCATCTGATAATCCCAGTATGCCTTCATTCGAATCATTTGTAGTTGGCATGGCAGCGAGATCGTGTTCCGGAGGTGTCGAGGTTGCAATGAAGCCACCAGCAGCGAACTCGACTGTGAATCGGGTCCATGTCTCGAGGGTGCGCTTCAAGAAGGCAACAATGTCGATGACATGCTTTGGATGGAGCAGCTTCCCCTCACTATGCATCGCAACGATTTTCTTGATCGCAGCGTGATCTGAATGATCGTTCACAGGCTTGGCTGAGATGCTCCTCTACCTCTCGAAGCTTCTTCTCTGTTGATAGTCAGGCCTGACGTGACTCGGTAAGCACAGCTTTGAGGGCCTTGACCTTTTCAGATCTGAGTTACATGGTAGCTTGGGTGGAACGACGTCAGCAGCCAGTGCATCATTTTCTTCGTTGTACTACCACTTCTTTCAAACCAGTTCAAGTTGCTTCTTTCAAGCAGCAGAAATCCCCCTATCACGTAGTAGTTAGTTTCCCATGGCAAAAAATTGACCATGAGTGGCTAAAATAGATGAAGGAAAGTGGGGAATATGATGAGCCATGCCGAGCATCGGACGCGTCTCCGGGTGTGATGCGCGTTTTTGGAAACTCGCGCTTGTGGCTGATAGGGGGACTGCAACCTTGCAAGAGCTAAGCATGCAGGTCCCTTGGTCTGATAACTTCGCTCCCAGCCAAGTTCTCGACAACAATTTCGATCTTTTCCATTAGTACTACAAGGTTATCAGAACAGATTTCTCACTTTCGTCTTGCAGGTCAGTGAAAGCTGGTCCATCTGAACACCACATCTAAGTGCTGAGGCCCTGGTTCAGTAATCCGCTCTGATACCTCCATAGAACAACTTTTCTACTAATCAGCTTCTCCCACACACACTCAGGTGAGGAATCGTGCCCAGTGACTGTATCTGTGGCGTGGGATGCGCACGCCCGCGTTGCTTACCACCATGGCCAAGCTCCGGGCCGCAACTTGACCCGCAAATGTTCAGACCACTCCGTTCTCCACCTCTCCCCATCAGAGTCCCATCGCGCGTGAGGACGCTCGCAACAGCTGCGCCCAAGTTCCCTGTCAAGGACCACGGCGTCCTCCCCGCGTCAAGTTCACCCGTGTTACCCAAGCTCCAGTTCTTTAATTCCGTCACGCAAGGATCCGGCCAGATACCCACCTACAGAGTGCTAGATGGCGTCGGCGTCCCGATCGAAGGGGCGGAACTACCAGAAGTTGGTCACACACACATTGTCAACGTCTGCTCTGCTCACGGACCCATGTAGATCACCCCAGAGTTTGCTCGCAAGTTGTGCGTTCCTGTGTCTGCGCTTAGCTTGACAATCCAGCGTGACATATACTGTCTTCAGATATGAAAACATGCAGCTCTTGCCAATGATGGACAACATCTTATACAACATCCAACGTCAAGGCAAGATATCATTCTATGTACGTCACTCCCATCCACTCATTTCCCAAGTTGGATCTGATCAAACTCTCCCTAGATGACCTCAGTGAGACATTTACTGTTGACTTTTGTGATGCCCCTGAGTATTCTCCTAGTATGGTGAAGAAGGAACTATAATCGGCGCCGCTGCGGCGTTGGCCAACGATGATGAGTGCGTATTCTTACCCATTTCGGTCTCGCGGCTTCCTCATGTCACATCAGAGTATTAGGTAGGGTAGTTTGTCGTATCCCAGTGCAACACCAATCACGAAGAAACAACAGGTCAATACCGCGAGATGGGTGTGCTTCTATGGAGAGGCTTTGGCATTAATGCCGCAATGGCCCAGTGCTTTGGAAATCACGAGGACAAGGCTGGAAAAGGTCGGCAAATGCCCATGGTATGCAATTTCCTACCATTTAGTTTACCTTGCATACTAACCTCTTCCGTAGCACTTTGGGTCTACTGAACATCACTTTCATACCATCTCGTCTCCACTTGCAACTCAGATACCACAGGCAGCGGGTGTCGGATTCGCACTCAAGCGTGATCCAGCAAGACGTAATAAGAATGTTGCCTGCGTCTTCTTCGGCGAAGGTGCCGCTTCGGAAGGTGATTTCCACGCGGGAATGCTTCTTGCTTCCACGATCCCATCCCCGACCATCTTCTTGGCACGCAATAACGGTTTCGCAATCTCGACACCTGCACATGAACAATATCATGGCGATGGAATAGCCGCACGTGGACCTGGATACGGTGTTGACACCGTCAGGGTGGATGGTAACGACATCCTGGCAGTCTTTAATGCTGTGAAAGAGGCGCGTCGGCGATGTCTCGAAAGTGGCCGTGCTGTGTTGGTCGAAGCCATGACATACCGCGTTGGTCATCACTCGACATCTGATGACTCGTTTGCATACCGTGGACGGCAAGAGGTCGAGAATTGGAAGAAGATCGATAACCCGATCACGCGTTTCCGACTGTTCATGGAGTCGAGGGGCTGGTGGAACGAGAAAGAAGAAGAGGAGCTCAAAGCGAAGCTTAAGAATGATGTTGTCTCCACGCTCAAGCGGGCAGAAACACTCAAACAGAGCGACCTTCGTGATCTGTTCACGGATGTCTACGGTGGTGAGGAGCCGTGGAATCTGGTGAGTCACGAGTTCATACCCATACATTGATCAACTTACCCGTATACATTACAGAGGGAGCAGAGAGAAGAGCTTTCTCGCCTTCTCACGAAGTACGGAGAAGTCTGGGAGCCGTGGCGGAAAGAACTCAAGCGATTTAGGGACGAAGGCAAGAAGCTTGTCGACTGAGTGCGCAAGTTATTGCATACCTGGGGACACGTCAAAGGCATCTTTCACCACTAGCGAGTTTAAAGTTGCAATGTAATTCTTACTCAGTGTTGTCACTGCTGTGGTGGTAATTAGGTCCAAGCCCCGGATTACGTGATATGTATGACTTCACCGTCCTCGGAACAGGGGTAAGACATAAACCCATCTTTGCAACTTGATCTCCATCTTGCAAGTCAGTTATGCCTATCACACACGCGCACCACCACTCCCTCGAGGGAAACAATCCTCTTCGTGGTACCGACTACATGGAACAAGCCCCATCCGGCAACCAAGGTATCGTCGACGGCAGGCCCGAAGGTGTGCTTGTCCGAGTACGCACTCGACCGCCCCCCTCACCACCCACAGGTCGTCAGCCGAAAGGCAGCCCCGTCCTGCTTGATACGGTCGTCGACCAGGATGCTTCTGCAGGTGACGAAACGGACTATCTGACAGCGCAGAGCACAATTCTCGGAGCGACGTCCCGTGACGTGTATGAGGGTCTAGGTGTCCCTGTACAAGACATGTCCAGCAAGGAACTGAGACAACCTGGACGCAAGGGTCAGGGAGGAGGCGTAGAACAATCTAGTAAGGGCGCGGCGGGTGAGAGTGGCAGAGGAGAGGGTGCACGAGTCGATGATGCCAGCAGACGTTGGGTTGCAGGCAGGACAGAGTTTCGAGAGACTTCCTAGGAATGGTTTCTGGCATGTGGACACAATGCAAATGATTGATGTGGGAGGCTATTTTACAGGTCTAAATGCCTATGTCGTAGAGCTTGGTTGCATAAGGGCCATGAAGAGAATAATGTGCAAGTGAATAGAATAACAATACGACAGAATAATAAGGAAATAGCAGACCACTTGCGGTCGAGTAGTAAAATAGGCTGGAAGAAAATGAACAGTTCTTTTAACTGAAGGCCAAAGTACCTTGACCGCGTTCCGGATCACTCATCCTGTGTACACGGACAGTGTTTCCAACTTGAACATTACCCATATCCTGGGGGGTGATCAAGATGTACTGTTTCTTGTCGGATGCATTCGCAGTGTCAATCTGCCGTCAGTGAGACAAAATAAGGGTGTGTAATGACATTGAACATACTATCATACGCATGCTGATGCGTCGGTTGACAGCATCCATGAAGACATCAAATTCATCTGAGGCTTTGTTAGATGGTGGGCGGAATACTAAGGCTGCTCAATTACCAAGACAACGCAGTGGGCAGCCAATTGAGTCCCACAACGACAGCAGCAAACAGATAGTCGAGAATGATTTCTCGCCACCACTAAGAGACCGAGGATCTTTATCCCTTCCTTGAGTCAATGTCTGGTCATCGGTTTGAACCTTGAGCTGTAGCGTCTGATTAACGTGGTCGAATAAAACTTTGCCATAGTAACCGCGCTCGGAAAGATGATACTGGAACACGAGCTTGCAACGGAGTGCAATATGACGTCGAAATTCATGCCACCTATCTAGGCGAATCAAAA
Source organism: Boletus sp. MG55 (assembly GCA_003313885.1). Classification (NCBI taxonomy): domain Eukaryota; kingdom Fungi; phylum Basidiomycota; class Agaricomycetes; order Boletales; family Boletaceae; genus Boletus; species Boletus sp. MG55. Next base: position 19,185 of record QGOI01007588.1, on the reverse strand, counting down.
GAGAGTTCCTTAAGGCCTGGGCAATTTGTGAGTATATGGGTCACTTGAATAGAAAGTTGAAGGGATTTCACGTGGTTGAGAGCAGAGAGGCTACGGATATCACGATCTGCATTGTCCAAGTCGGCTTTCGCCTTGTTCACTTCGATAGTCATCTCCTCAATGGTCGCACCATGTCTTAGGAATCAAGTTAGCGGGAGATCATCATTCGAAATATGAAACTTACCGGCGCTCTCGCTCTTTCAGGGCTGCTTGAACCGAATCAAGTTGACGCTGCACCTCGGCCACTTTGCGGGGATTCTCGACTCTTTCGCAATATTTCTCTGCTTGTTCCGACCAGCTGGTGAACTCTTCCTGAAGAGTTTTCACGATAGCGTCGATGTCAGCGACCTGGTTTCTCTCGGTTTCGAGCTTTGTCTGATAGAATTGTTGATTCTTTTGTGCCTCCAGTCGATTCCCCACAGCTTGCTCGATTTTGGCCTGGGTGAAAGCCAGTCTTAATATAACTCGTCCGACAAACACTGACGAGGTACTAACCATGATTTCGCCGCGGCGCTGTTCAAAATTCTGAATCTGTTCCTTGATCCCATTCATTTCCCTCAAAAACGAGGCCTGCTGTTTATCGACGACAGCTTTCCGCTCAGCAAGATCGGTAAATTGTTTCAATACAGAGGCTTTCTCGGCCTCGGCCTCCTATAAAGGAAGTGAAAGGTCAACGCAGTCGCAGCGGGCAGAACGAGCTAGTTGCGCACATCTTTTGCATTCTGTAAGCCCGAAATTCCGGCTGGCATTTCTTCATTGGCCTCTTCTTGGAGTTGAGCATGTGATGTCTTTGCAGATCGCAAATTCTCTAGGGCTTTTCGCTCTAACGTCTAAACAACATTATTGTCGCGTTGCTGTAATAGTCATATCAAAGACTTACAGAAAGCATATCGATCTCGCGGGATAGGTTGTCGTAGTCCTGACGGTACCGGTTAATCTCGGCTTGAGTAAATTTGAGCTCTGACTCGGCAGCCTGTAGATGTTTCTCCCAATCGCTACCAGGGTAGAGTGAGATAGATTAGCGATGAGTTCAAGAGATACGCATACCGACACGCCGTAGCCAGATCATTGGGGGTGAACAACATACAACGTGGTTCATTGGCCTTTACTCTCTGCAGATTGATAGACGAGCCACCTCCCTCTCTAATTCGCCCATGGTGAGTGGTGGGTGGGATACAGAACAGACGGACACGTACGGGTATCTAGTCACACGCATGTGGTCGGCGGTCCATGCAACACCACCTCCGTCCAGGCCTTTAAGAATATCATCACCAATTTTACGATCTACCGCAAGCACTGTCCTTTCAATATTGGCCGAGTTGATCAGAACTCGAAGCGCATATGGGTCGAAAACCTGTCTCAGCTGAGGTCACTAGTATCATCATTTTATCTGAGGGGACAACCTACATCAAGTGCGCGCAAAACAGTGAGGACATCCCCACGTGGCTCACCAGCCCTATAATCGAATAAATCTCTTTCTGAGATGATAACGTTGGCGTGAAAGCTAACAGATGAATTAGCATCATAAGCGCAAGAGGGACAAACGAACAGAAGTACTTCTTTGACTGGTCAAGGATTTTCTTCAATTGTAATCGGTCTCTCGCATCCGTACACGCGAAAGACATCATTAAGCCTCCCAGCTGCGCCCTCAATAGTTGCGCCCACTTCTGATCCTTGAGTTTCACATACAAGCCAAGTGGTCCAACGGGGGTGTCTCCATGCCAATGAGTCTTGCTTATACTCTGCAAGACGCCCTTGATATCATTGCCATACGGAGCCAGGCTGTTCTTCTCTTGCTCTTTGCATTTGGTGATCATTGTCTGACATTCAACGATTCGCTCTTGGAGTTGCTGTCTCTTGCCTTCCGCAGCCTGACCTTTCGACCTTACTTCATCCCTTTCGATAAGTTGTTTGCGTTTCTGTTCGATAACATCCTTGTTCCGACGATCTGCTTCTGCAACAGCTTCTTTTGCGGTATGGAGACGACGATTGATTTCATCACGCTTCACCTGCGTATGAGCCTCCAGGCGGCGAGTTTCCTCAGCAATGTTCTCATCATAATCCTTGATGGACTTGTTCACGGCCCTCAGGCTAGTATTCATCGCATTTTCGTCGTTCTGAGTGACCTTCAGAAATAGTACTTGAGGCTACTAAGTGACACTCACTTTAAACTCGTTCAGCTTATTCCTATTGACTCGCATTTTCTCTTGAAGTTCATCACGTTGGGCGTTGAGATGATCGATGTTCCCGAGCTCAAAATGTTCTTTCTCGTAACGCTCGACTTCTTGGGATGCAAGTCGGAACTGGGACTAACAGAGACGAATCGAATTGGTTTATAGTATAGCAGTGGGAATGGTGAGCGTACCTCCGCTGTTTGAAGTTCGGCCTCGATTTTCAGCAGACGGCGCTCTGCCTTCGCCTGATCCTCAAACTTTGCCTCCATCTCCTATACAATCAAAATTAACAGTGTTGCGACACCAGAAGCATCAAGACTTACCTCTTGTTTAGCAGCTACGTGAGCCCATGCGAGCTCTTTCTTGAGCTCATCAGCTTTGAACCGCTGTTCACGGGCTTTAGATGCCTCTTGGAAGCGTGCGGTGGCTTCCTTGAACGCTGCACGAAGATCCGGAAGGATCTGCTTTTTCTGATGAAGTAACTTTTTCGTTTGGTTGATATTGTCCAAGCAAGTGTCATACTCTTCGCTAAGTTGACTGAGTTGCGTCCCACGAAGGAAGAACTAACGGATGGTATCATAAATAACATTGTCAAAGCATCGTAAAACAACACGAACCTTATACTTGTCAGAAGGGTGAGAAGCATTCAAGAACTGTCGTGCAGCATCTAGAAATACTGATAAATAGCCAGTAATACTCGTGATCGCAAATCTTGCCTTGAGTGAGAACATTCATAGGATTATCAACCTGGATATTCATATGGTCGCAGATAGTAGCTAACTCGTCTCTTTTGTTGGAGATGAGGGTGCCGTCCTTGCTCATGATTCTCCACGAAGAAGCACCATCCCGCGTGAAAGCACGTCGAATGACTATACTTCGCCCATACTCTTTGGGTTTGTAAGCTTCCTCACCCTGATTCTTAAGCACAATAGTGACTTCCGCTTTGCTACACAAAGGTGTGTGTACAATGGGGTAGAGGAAACCAGGGTACAACTTACTGCTGACCCTCACGAACAAACGATTTGAGTCCACTGCCACGACCAGTAGAGTTGGATTTGCCACCGAGAGCGATCGTGATGGCAGATAAAACGGCACTCTTCCCACCTGACAGGGGCAATTGTCAGCGTGCACGCTAGAAAAAAATCAAGGGTTAGTAAACGCATATAACTTACTTCCATTATGCCCTTGAGGAGCATGTCAGTACTCGCTGTGCGACTGGTCTAGTGAACAGCTTACCAATGATGAAATTAACCTGGGGGCCAAATGTGAAGGTCAAGTGTGGATGGCACATGAACTGCTTCATCTCGACAGACTCGATGATACCGTGTTCCGCAATACTCTTCAGGAGAGTGTGTCAGGCGTATGCCAACAACAAACGTGAAACAACGTACTCCAATGATGTTGCGACGCTGTTCGATCTTATGGCGAATAGCCTCGCCGTGGTCTTCCTCGAACCTCTTCTCTTCCTCTTCGTCTGGCTGTTCATCGTGGTGGAGGTCTTCCTCTTCGTCCTCTTCGTCACTATCATGTTCTTCGGCCTTGACCTTCCCCTTGCCGTTGATAACAGGTTTCCTTTCGCGTCGCGGGGACGAGGCAGGAGTCAGAGCGAGTTCGTCGCCATCTTCTGTTCTGGCGCGCTTGGACGCTTGGGAGGAGTCGGGGACATCGTCGTCGCTGTCGACAATGTTCTTTCGCTTGGCCATGGCGAGTGTCAGAGGTGGAACAGACAGAGAGACAAGCGCGCGTCGCGACGCGCCAAAGAGTGTCAACAATGCCAAACACTTCCATCACGTGATCTGGCCGAACTCCGATCCGATGAACTACTGGTCGTCACCGTCGAGCACGATGAACTTGCCAAGGGGGGAAAGTGGGGATTGTCGGTCGCACAGCTGAACGTGCGCGTGAGAGATGAGCGTCGTGTTGAGAACGATGGAGCAACGGGAAGTAACTAATAATAGGCTTACCGAAGCTGCTTCTTGATTCCCTGGCAGCGATGTCGTTGTCACACGATTGGTGGTAACCAACTCCACCTCGACCGCTTTTATCCCCCTTTTCTTGCTCATTGTCGGTCCTTTCTTCTCTTCGAGCCGTCTTCGGGCTCGTAGTAATCGACCTTCGCTGCCTCGGAAAACCTCAGGTTGACGAGGCTTCCACTCGCTTGATATCAGTCCGTCCTTACAAGGAATTTGGCACATACCATACGCCTATTCAGATACCCTTCACAGTCTAGCAGAGTTCGAAAACCAGCAGAGCCGGGTCCGAACAGCAGCCTACAACATGTAGGTCGACCAGCGCTGCATTCCGCCTTACTGATGTACCTCACTGTTCCCAAGGTACGATAGAGGAATTCCCCAATCTAGCCCTAGAGCTGTCGGCCCTGGTCTTATGGCTGGTGGTATGTCCAATCTCGCCCAAGCAATTCCCTTGGCGGCTCCTCGACCTGGATATCCTGCACCCGTTGCCAATCTTAAAATCCCAAGTCCTTCGCCTTCAGCCTCTCCTTATGGCCAATCACCGGAACCACCGCAGATGGGGCAGGTCCCTCAGGCACTTCGAGTCACCCGCCCGCAGGCAGACATGGGCGCTCCTCGTATGCCCCCGCCGATTTATCAGACAGCTGTTCATAGACCATCTGTACCGAGCACGCCTCACCCCCTTCAACCACCGATGACGCCCATTACACCAGTTTTCGCGCGTCCCTCAAAGTCCCCCACTCCGGACGTCAAATTTTCAGAAGCCATTATTCGTGGTAACTCTGAGGATAATTTATTGCCAAAACGCGGGGAACGTGGTGATGATTTCTGGAGGAGATTCAGTATGGTTGCTAGAGAAGAGAAGAAACCCAGGTAGGAAATCTTGTCGTTGTGTAGTTGTCATAGATTTAATCCGTCCCACAAGTTCTTGGTTAATCCAGACACAAAGTGGAATTAGCCGCTTATCGCGATGGGTTTGGGTGGTTGGCATGTTCCTACTTATCGTGGGTGCTCTCCCAACAGCTTGGTACTGGATTTCTAACCTTTTTTTTCAGGGCACTGGAATCGGAATTGGACTCTGGTATCATTTCTCACACACCACTCCATCTTATCAGCCACCCACAGCTGTTGGTGGCAGCGCGGACGAAACTCCTGGTCCTATTTCTTCGACAGCGGGAGGCCAAGCATCTTCCTCGTCTCCTCACGTTACACCCACCTTCACCCTGGCGCGCCGTGGAATTCCAGATCCTACACCAACGGCGTATACATTTCTTCGTGTGCCGCCTGGAGACGCCGTACAACCAAATGTTTCAAGGCACAGCAAGAGACACTGGCTCCGCAACTTCTGATATCCCCATTATTAGACCAAATGCCTAGGCACTTTCGCAGTTCCCATTTTCACTATCTTCATCAGCTACTATCACTGCATGCAATACTGCGTTTTTTCTAGGATTCGTCGGCTTTAGTCCGACTCTCTGACCTCTTTGGAACGACGTCTACCTAGACAAGTGTCCTGTCCTCTCGTTTAATCATCACTTTGATGGATTTGTATTTACCCCATATTTGATTGAGTCCTTGGTTGGTTACATCGTCTATATCCTTGCAATTTTCAAGCCCTGTCACGTTACCCCTGTCACCACTTTCTTGGTCTTTGGATCCACTGCCACCTTCACGGCCTTCATCCTCGCCTTCGACCCGCACAATACGAAACCGCTTCTCATTTGACTTTGAGTGCTTTCCCTATGGAACCATTTTTTTGTCCCGACTCCGTTTTTCTCAGCAGTAGTTTTCATTTCAGGCACCAGGCAACGACCCGCCCCACGGCGTATTCACAGTCCAAATGGAAGTCCAACGTTGTACTAAGTATCTTTAGTATGAGTTTTCGACTACGCCAAGTTTTTGTCCCTCGGCCACAATGAGTCTCTGGAAAGTGGACCCCTGTCCGTGCTTCCAACCCAAAAATAGAACGCGGCACTATCGGAAGGACAAACATGTTATAGAAGAGCAATACCTGCGAAATTGTAGACGACGAGCTAAACCATTGATCAACTTGAGAGTAAAAGTGTACACACGAAACCCCAGCCGAGTGACTCGGCCGATGGGGATTGACTCAGAGTATCTATTGCTTCACTTGCAGACTTGATCTCCTACCCGAAGCCACTATTAACCTGGATCAAAAAGCTTGGAGTCGAAGTAACCCGTCAGTCAACACGATCTATCACCGTATGTTGACAACAGATACTTGCGCGCCGAATACAGTTAACCAGGCAGTCAAACTGGCGCCCTTATCTCCAGCGTGTACGGACTTCATTACCAGTGCGATACCAGTGCAACTAAAGTATTTGTAGGGTAATGATTCTAGCAAAAACATGTAACTATGGCGTGGCTAGAGTGCGTGCGTGCGATCAGTGAATGAATGTCGAAAGCGTGACGGAATTAATCGAAAGCTAAGTAAGAGCTAACATCATGCATTATCCACGGAGCCTCGTGGCGCGTTGTTTCTGTTTAGGACCTGAGGTTGCTTTGACGCTTGGGATGTCTTCCACGATATCGACTTCACCTTCGGACGACAATGCCTCAGCCTCCAACACATCACCACTTCTTCGCTTGTTCGCCCCCTCAGCCTTCCATTCTTCCGAAAGCTGTATGATCCGGGATTTCAGATTGTCCCGGAATTGTGGAATTTCGTGGTCCTGCCACATCTTCTTACGTTCGGAGCTTGGCATGGTACCTCTTGTCTGTCAAGAGAGTTGTAATGTATGACATCGTTGGCGTGGGTATCACTTACGGAGAGAATTTGCTCCAAGAATGCCGACGGGGCGCTCATGAAAACCTTCACAAAGTGAAGGAGGTATATTCCGCAATCCCAGGTATTTGGTTGAACGGGAACCTATACACAGATAAGATCTCATGTGTCTAAACCAGAGCTGAGGATAATGCACCTGGACTTGTTTGCCGACTGCACCACGCACTTCGTCGAAACCACGTTTGTCCTTCGCTTCCGATGCAAGATATTCTTTGAGAACTCTGATGGCTTGGGGATGTCGAGTACCAAGGGAATCGATGGTAAAAATGTAAGTCCTGGAGAGATGATGTCCGGGAATCAATTACAATCCTGATTTCAGCCTGCTACAGAGCCACATACTGAGGAGGCAAATCACCGCTTGAAGGTTGCGTTACAGCCAACATATCGTCCACTTCGGCTTCTTGCTGTTGATCCTCACCACTGTCTTCGTTGTCCACAATAACGACCGGCTTCGCGATTTCCGGTCCGGGCATAGATCCATAGAACTGGCTAACTGGTATACCTGACTGTGACTTTGACGTCAAAGGTTCCAGTACGTCAGCGATGTTGCGTATCCGGATGGGAACAACGTTGTTGACCGAGACGTCCGCGTCGACATCCATGCCATCTGAGGGTGGAAGTAATAAATCGGGAACTGGGGATGGATCCCGCATTTGAGCCTCGGGGGACGTAGCAGAAACTGGCCCCGACTCAGCGGTGATAGAACAGGATTTGTCAAAGACTGTGATAGCGATATCATCCATCTCTTCGTTTGCAGTCGTGCTAGGTGTCGTCAAGCGCGTAGTGTCCGTGGAAGACACGTCGGCTTCAGGTTCCCCTTCAGTAACCTGGGCTGTAGGACTCGATCGTGCCAGCAATACCTCCATGGGTTCAGAAATAACTGAAGTCTCTACATTAGCTTCAGCACGTCCCTGTTGTTGCTTTCGTTTCCGCGTCACTCGTGCATTAGAGGTCTGGGAAAGCGGAAGAGGTGGTTCTAGGGTATGTCCAGGTTCATATATGATAGCGAGGTACCAATGGAGACTGCCGGTAGCGATGAGTGAACAGCATGAAGCTCGAGGAAAGAGAGGTACTTCTCGTTGATAGGAACAATGACATATTTCTTCTTGAAGAACGGTATTTTGGAAGTCCACTTACGCACGCTTTTATATCCATCCTCTGGGCTACGAATAAGAAAACTGTGAGAGGTGGCAAACTATACGAAGAGCTTCAACGAACTTCTTTTTGTTGTTAAGTTTCTTGTAGAAGAAGGAGCTGAAGACGTGAATTTGGTCCGCCAGCGCTGGGTCTTTCCCACGAAGGTCATTGAGCCAAAGCCTGAAATTTTCAGGATACGCGACTATCGGCCAGTAGGAAAAACATACTTGAGACCAAACTCAATGAGGGTGTCATTGAGGTATTCTTCAGGTTGTAGCCTCCTGAGATCACTTTGCATGACGTTGAGCGCTCCAGTACCAGTTGGGGGATACATTAGAATACTGGATAGACATGATTTGAGACATATTATTGCATAGAAAATATAAAGCTCACACTTCATCGGGTTCTAACTGAGCCAGAGGTGGAGGCGGGGGTGTAGTCCTCGAAGACCGAATTGCTGACTGCCTCGCAGAGCGGCGGTGAGATACAGATGGACCCGCCTCGTTGTTCGGGGGTCTTCTGCAAACGCAAGGTCAGGAAAGATTCGAAATCGTTTACTTGTCTCACGACTCAGGATAAGATGTCCGCGTCCTAACAGAAGTCGAGGAACAAGGCGTAGCAGACCGGGCCAGTATTGACGGTTCGTCCACAATGCTTTCGTTGTGATCTCCCTTCCCCTTTCTGGACTCTGTTTGTTCAAACATCTCAGCAGATCGGGTCGCATGGTCCCAAACGGCCCCGCCGTTGCGTGGCCTGGAAAATTTAAGTCATATTTCAACGTAAGATAAGATTTTGGCTAACCCCGTGACCTCAACATCAGATTTTTGAAACGCCTTGCGGATCCCGATGACGAAGTTCTGGTAGTCCGAAGTGGAGATACATCGATCCTTTGAAGTTGAGAAGAGGAACGCTAGCACTTCCTTACCGCGATCCCCCCCTGTAACATGCATGCAAGACAAATTAGCAAAGCCATATGGAACCCGACTCAATGGCTACATACCTCCCTTGAATCCCTTGTATTTGCGTTCAGTTCCCTTCCATTTGTCTCCCTGTGTGGTAATAAATCGAACCACGAAATTTTCCGTCAGTCGGAGGTGCGCGTCATCTACGATCTAGCAAGGATCATCACCGCTGAGGAGGTGAAGCGGAGAAACAGAGGAGTATGTTACCATCACCGAACTGACATCTCTATCGAGCTTAAATTCAATATGTTCCGGAGGTCGACGCCATGATACCTTGATTTGTTGCTTAGCGCGGTCGTATGCTAGCTGAAGGGGTGCGGACTCAGAATGGCGGAAAAGGTGATGACCTAAACACCAGGCCTCCAGTGGTAGAACTAGTTTTTCCTTCTCGCGTGGAGGGTTCAAGAAGTTGGATGAGGAAGTTCCAACACTATCAAGGACGCCTGTACTTCTTTTCTCATCAAGTGCACCCTAGCGGGAACGCCCTGAGATACGAACATGCATCTGGTCACCTTGCGCTTACCTCGTCCTTCTTTTTCATCCTACCAATAATCGATCCGGTTGTCAGGTCGACAGAATTCACCCCCTTCGCGATAGGGTGCCATACGGCTGCCGGTACGGGCACAGGAACATTCTCGTAGCACGTCTTACGCTCCTGCACGATGTTTTTGGGTATCGCCATTGATTTCCTGTCTTTAGACAGCCGGCCAATATTTGGAGAAGGAGGGTACTCCTCGATATCTTCATCCTCTTCCGAACCTTCCACAACGAGTTGAGACGATTCTTTAGCGCGACCCTTCCCTTTATTCGATGTGACTAAGCTGTACTCTGTGGGATGAGTATCGAAGGGATGAGTGTGTTTCGAGGGTATCAATAGTGGATCCGGAGACGACGACGTGGCGGCACGAGGGACACGTTCGCCGAGGTCGTCAGAGCTCGTTCCAAGTTCGATAACCTCAGGATCGTTTCGGCCAGGATAATTGCGATTGTTGGTCGTGCGAGGCGGTTCGATCTCTTGAATATCGGATTCGGAAGCGTTTCTACGAGGAACAGGTCCCCGAACACGCGATGACGAAGCGAAATTCGATGTCGAAGACGAGGAAACGCTGCTATCAAGCCTTTGCCGCTTCGGCGCACGGGAGTCAGCGCTTAAGTCGAATCCGTCGCGAGGCTTTGCCAGGAGGGTCTGTCCGACATTGGGGTTGCCTGGGCGGCGGTGTTTGAGGGGGGGGAGGTTGTTTTTACTCCGAGAATACGGATTATCGTGAGAACGAAAAGGTCGTTGGAGACGCTAGTGAGCAGAAGTAAGATAGTGAGTAGTGGTTCACGAGTTGAGAGCTGTTTCTCACTTCATCGGCAGCTGGGACTGATATTGGGGTTGGCGCATTTTTCCAGACAGGTCTGCAAGAAATTAAGGTATGGAAGAAAACGGGACGTGGGGCACTTACACCGAGGTGTGAGAGGCATCCCTGTAGTTGATTGGCCCACTAATTGACTCGTGTACCATCATGGGCTTGCGCTTGTCAGGACCGAACCCTGTCATCAAGCGCGTAAAATGATGCTCCTTATCGTATCAGAAGATGTCGAAAATCGAGTCCTCGTGCGTTGTGCTGCAGTAGGGGTCTGGTACGAGGACGCGAGGGCGCCGATGCGGTCAGTACACCTCGTGGCTGTGCTGGTTTGCGGTTGGCACAAAAATCCAAAGTACCTCGCATTAATATCCTTCGTCCAGTACCTACTTAGTACAAACGTCTTTGGTATGGCGATTTAGGTGGTCGTAAACACATTGTTAGTCTACTCTCCCAACAGCTTCAGCAAGCGATAGAAATCCGCAGCCAAGTACAAACTCCCTGTGACAACAACCAGATTCTCTCCCGCGCGGGCAGCTTGTCCAGCTTCCGTCCACTTGAACGCACTCCGCAGCTGACAGTCCACGGGAAGATCATTTGGTGCAGTCCACACGTCTTCATCTCCGAGATGGATTATCTGCCTGACGGTGTCTCGTATTTCCAAAGGTGGGACGCAAGTCACCCACGGCATTCCCTCTGGGGGTGTGAATCGCAGGGCCGCAACCCGCACTTTGGCCACGGAATCATCAGAGACATATGGCAAAAAGATGGGAGACAACGTGTCGAAAGGGGTTTTCGGAGGTGAATGAGAGAGTGCGATAATATACGTTATATGCAGTGTTGACCTTGGCTTGAGTTGAGCAACGAGCTCGGATATGTAAGAGGCGAGTGTTTCCGCAGAAGCGGCATTGTGAGCTCCGTCCACCAAAACGACAGACGAATCCACAGCCGAGCCTACCGTTACGGGACATGGTAACGTATGGAAGGTGAGCCGGCCAGGCCAAGAAACGCCCTCTATCCCTGCACGAACAGTCTCGGGTGTGATCCGGTGCGAAAGGTCACCGAGAGTTGTCTGGGCGGACGTGTGTGTTATCAAGGTAGAGATGACAGTCAAGGAGAGTGATAGGTTATCGAGCTGATGAGAGCCGTGCAATGGAAGTTTGGCGTGAATCGGTGAAGTAAACGGGGTAGAATGAAACTCGATAGGTTGCGCCGGAGGAGAGATGAAGGGTCGCTCTGAGGGAGAAAAACGATATTCTTTGCCCAGATGGCATGGATGGACAGGCGTGCTGATGATGAATTGGCCACGTATCTCTGGGCCCTCGACGACGCGTCTGGCGCAGACCTCGACGATCGGGTACCTTTGCGCACCAAAAATAAAGGGCTTTCCGGACCTTGCGATTCCTGCTTTGTGTTCCGCAATGATGTCGACTGTGTCTCCGAGAAATTTTTGATGATCCAGATCGACTGCGGTAAGAACCGACACTAGAATGCAGTCGTCTGGAATGACATTGGTGGCGTCGTCTCGACCGCCCATTCCGACCTCGACCACTACTATATCGAGCTTGGCGGCTTCGAATATCTGAAGTGCCGTGAGGGTCAACAGCTCAAAGGGAGTGGCAGCGGTATTGAGGTGGTGATCTGCAGCGATGACGAGACCGCGCGCATGGTCATAGACGGAGGGTGACACGGGATGACCATTGATGAGGATGCCATCGTGAACGGAGACGAGATGTGGGCTGTTGAATCTGCCGACAGAGAGTCCAGAAGCGTGCAGAATGGACGCGATGAGGCTCGTCACACTCCCCTTGCCGTTCGTCCCTGCAACGTGGACGGTTGGTCTCGTGAACGGCTCCAGGCGCGTCGCAAGGCGTCTGACTCGTGACAGATCTAGATGAATAGACATCCCAGTTACGTGTATACCCTCAACGCCGTTCAATGCTTTGTTGTCTGGGTCGGAGCACGTTCGGAACTGACAAAACAATGGTTCGGAACGTGAAAGACTCATGTCGCGGCCTTTTGTACTTGCAACTGTCACCAGATGATATAACCTAACCTCCTGCCCCATACAGGGATGGTACTCCTCTCCCAATGTACGAAACAGAGATCGAAGTCAGTTCGAAACTTTTCTGTTTCCCCCGACGCTGCTTCTGATCACGGTGACCCCCACAGGACGCAATCCAACAGCTCCAGGCTGGCTCGACCAGTGCCCCCGCTGATTTGAAGCTCATAGCTCTTTCGCCGGCTTGTACTCTGGAGCAGTACAATCTGATCACATCCGCCATCTATGCTATCCTGGATGATGCCCATCTCCAGAGTTCAAAGACGGACAGGAGCTTTCCTCTGCAACAAGCCTTATGCCTCGCGAGCCTGGCCCCCATCCTCCCAAAGGGCTTTGCGTGTTCGGGTGTGCACCGCACCCTCATGACTCTGGTGTACCACTGGGCCAACCTCCGCCTGTGGATTCTGTACCTGAAAAGCGACTTTGTAGACCAAGAGAGTGTTGATCTCCCACTCCGCCTCCTCGCCAAGAGGTGCATTGCCGATTTCTTAGGAATCTGCGATGAATTCTTCCTTCGTCACCTGTTCGATACCATCGTCGCATCTCCGGGTATCATCACCACTCTCTTTTCCCTGTGGCGCTTGGAGACCCAGGATGAAAGGTTCGCTCTTCCAGACGATCCGTCGACCCATCCTATGTTTCACATACCAGCAACCCTGGACTCCTGGATGTGCGCGTTCTCACAGCGAGAAAGCTGGGACTGGTCGCAGATCCTCCTTCCTTTTGGTGGCGAGGCTGGCGCCCTCGCCGCCACCGCTTTGGATCACCTCCGACAAGATGTTGCACGCACACCAATCAACTATGACCTCATCGTATGGGACATCCATCTAATCACGACCCTTTCTGTCAACGATGCTATCCGCATGCCTCTTCTCAATCAGCAGTCGATGATACTGCTTACCCGTGTCATCAATTCGATGGTGGACCAGTATGCTACGACCAACCAACACTCCCTCGTCGCCAAGAGTATATCTTACGGATATTGGTATCTTCGCGCATATGTGGAGTCTACCGAAGGGCTACCTTGGATCATACAACTTGTTGAAGCTGGCCTCTTGTCCGCTATTCTTTCCACGGAACCATGGATCAAACATTTGAACGGTGAGGACAGCGAAGACTGGGAACCGTTGTTCCTGCTGCTCAGGCAGATAATACCCAAGTATTCGATGTACAGCTCTGTTCTGAGACCCATGATCAAGCAGCTGACGGCGATCGATGGGAGTGGCTTGCCTGGAAAACTTGATAAAGATGGCGTGCTATTCCACGCGTGGTCCATGTTCGAGAGGGTCGTTCGGAACAGAGCAGCGCTCTACAAGTTGGGTGTCAGCAACGAGACGCATATCGAATCTTGCCAGAATGCAAAGGTGTGTTCACCGCATCCTTTCCACTCGTCTGTGTCATCTACACGCCCTCCCATTCAGTGTGACAAGTCCGGCCCTCCTGGGTCGTTCAAAAGTTGCGCAGGGTGCCTCCACGTTCACTATTGCAGCAAAGAATGTCAAGTGTACGATTGGAAGCACGGTGGCCATCAAAAGTATTGCCGTGACATTCAAGCTCGTCGTGCAGGTGAGCGAGAGAACCTCGTGGACGTCAAGATACTGAACGCCGTCGTCAGATGGCCTCGTCTCGCGTCTGTCAAAGCGCGACGTCCATTTCATCGACCGCGTCATTGCTCAGGACATCAATCTCTTCCGGGATCGCATCCAAGGCGCATCTATGATGTTAAACCTCAATCCGGTGGTCGTCGAGCTCGACTACACGGAAATCCCCATGGAGATCGACATTGGGTCCATCCATACGGTGCCACCGATACATACGTGCGAATGCGACGCGCCCATGACCCAGAAATGGAATCATATGGTCGAGATCGCGCAAAAGTCGACGTCGAAGAAGATCCTCGTGCGCGCGCTCTTACCGGGAGGCACGTCCGAAAAGGTGAAACTTCAGTGTCTGCCTCTCAAGCGGATGCTCGGAGATGTAACTCCCGCGACCGACGAGGATCCGACATCAGAATTCGACGAAACGTTCGATTTGCTCTACTCGCGTGCCGGGCAGTCGTTTGGTGTCGTAGATGCCGCATTCCCAGACGAGGCGATAAGGTCAATGAGGGAGAAGGCAGGCATGCAGGGAAGAAAGGTTTGATGTAACTGATTGACCATCCTGACGTTACCCCAAAATAAGGTGTATACATGTGCATTTCATATCCGAGAGTTCGTGTTACATAACGTTGCTGGCAATTGTCCGTTTATTGTAGCCACCTCGATTAGTATCGTATGGATACCAGCTTGGCATGGACTGGATAATACTATATTCTGATATCGACTGGGAACCGAACTCGCGGGTGGGGTCAACGAGCAGCGAAAGTAATTGTCTAGGGTGTGAATGTCCTGGGTGCCCAGGATGCGAGGAAAGTTCAGTCGATAAATCATAATAAATGCGTGCTCGTACAATATGCCAGTGAGAAACGTAACGCGGTGCAGTGGTATAGGCATCAAAGCCGATGAGGAAACAAGACCAATTAAAACAAAGATCAAGGACACGTGTTGGTCAACCTATTCAACGGGAACTGATAACCGCCTTGGGCCCAAGTCGTTATGTTCGGATTGCTATAAGTGTTTAGATGTCTAGCAAGCACTCGAGTTAGATGGCACCGCCCAGGTAATTCTGAGCGTCACCTACGAATTGATATATGCTGCAGTTGGATAACCGGGAGGGTCGCACGTTAATGCGTTTTGCAGCCCCTCCCGTTGATATAAGCGAACATAGTCGACATACATCGCGCTAGGGAATTTGAGGGCGTGGAAATCCGCACCCTGGAAGGAAGCTAATTAAAGAAATGATTAACAACTCTTTTATACCGGCACTCGAGGTCCTGCTCACGAGACATGCCCAAGTTAAGGATAATGAACTGCAAAACGTCAGTCTAACTGCATTCTGTCACTGACCAGGGAACTGACCATCGGTTCCTCAGGAATCAGTCTGGAGCTGACTTGCGAGATTGAATCGGGCCCGACGGAGGCTGATGTTACTTTCCACGTCTGCGCGCTTTGACTGTACCAAGTGATGTATCCAGAAGCCCGACTGTTGGGGTTGGACCAGTACTCAAATCCATATGTCGCGTAATTTTGTCCACCATAATTTTGACTATCGACGTTCGTCAGTGCGGAGAGTGCTTGTTGATAAACGGCGCCTGTGTATGAGTTGAAGACAGTGATCGCCGAATCGTTGATGGTAGTTGCCGTGGTCGCATTGTTGAACTGATATTGGTAGTTGTAAGGCGCAACTTGGAAACTCTGAGAGACTTGTCCTTGGAATGGGGACGTAAAAACATCTATTTGGGCTTCCAAAACGTCGATTTCGGGTACACCACGGCCGACATATCCACTGCTCGTCGTTGGGCCGGGGTGGTCCTGATTGGGACATGTACATGCAGAAAGCCGCTGGCCGGGCTGGTAGCTCAGCGGGCCACCACCAATACCACCCGTGGCAGCCGCAGCTGGAGTACCATCGTAAGTTTGGTTGGGGAGTGTTCCCAAGTCGCAGCTGTCATAACTGAACGGCCATGTGCCTATATGTAGACACATGAACGTTCTATCGCAACAACGATAAGCATGGAAGGAGGCACACCTTCCGTTGTTCCACCATAGCCGGGACGTCCCTAGCCCACTGGTAAGATCTGACGGTCAGTCGATCTGAGAGAACATACCAAATTGCCCATAGTCCATGCGCCTGTCACTGGTAAGAGGCCAGTAGGATACACAGGTAACAAGGCACTCACCAGGCCAGAATCCTGGAGCCTGAGACGACCCTGGTAGACTGAGGCTAACTTCGAGATACCCGGTGGTGAAGCACAGCTTGTTCCATGAAGTTAGCATACCTGGACGACAAAGTGAGCAATGGATGAAACCTATACAGGTCAATCACATGCCACTCATGAAGTTCAAATTATTAATAGGTTGTTCAGTGACCGTGATTACCAGCTGTCCGTTTTGCGTTGTCACCGCCTTCAGAGACCAGTTAAAGGTGATCATGACGCCCGATCAGTGTGTCAACATACCTGCGGATCATACCACTCCAAGTCAGCCGTGGGCCTAAACGTACACCGATGTGAGTACCCGAGTCACCTCTACGTTCGTTGATCGATAGAACTCACCAGTAGTGCAAGTTGGACGCTTCCCAAAAAGGATCATCGCCCGGCCAGAACGTTCGACCGTCCGTGTTGAATTCGTCGCTAAACACGAGTTGGTATGGGTAACCATCGCTGCCTGTCCGATATAGTGCAGATGAGGGCGTATCAGGATCGATGAGTCTCGGCAAGCCAGGGAGGCTTGGTACTTGGCCGGTATAGTTGATGCCACCGAGATTGTACCCGGGCGATGAGCTCGTGGCTGTCGTGTAGTAATGGATGATAGGATATCCAGCGAAGAGTGTGATCAAGCCGACCACAAGGACAAAGAGCGCCGAGGCATTCGCCCATCCTCGAGCTGAAAAAATGGTGAAAGAACTGTTGAGCGCTGCATCTTGCACGGGATCAGGGTTATGGAGGACGTCGTCCAGATCCGGATCCTTTGTATCCCACATAAACGGGGGCACCGAGGAGGAATTTGCTGTGGGTGCACTGGCCATTTTCTCCCCACCGGTCAAGGAGGAGACTTCTGAGGGTGCAGCACTAAACCTAGACTGCTGAAAAGTGGTATCTCGGGCGGTCGACGGGTTGTACTACAGGCTAGGAATTCAGTGAGACTCGAAAATGGAATGAAACAAGGCACACCGAGTATGGACCATAGCTGCCACCAATCGCGCCGGTGGCGACACCCTGGGCGATAGCACCCCTGCCAGGCTGAAACTGGCTGCTGACAGATGATGAGCGTGCGGGCGGCCGGGAGGCTGACTGTGAGCCCTGCATGTTTGTTGGTTGAGGGCTCTGTGGGACGGAGTAATACTCCTGGGCGGTCTGTCCTGGCTTGCGCTGCATGGACGTTGAGGGGGAGGAACAGACGGGATGGCACGGGAAACTCACAGCGCTGCGACTGCGCCAAACGTGGATTATCCAAACTTGGACTGAGACTGCGTCCCACGATCCTCCCGACTTGATGGGAACTAAGTACTTTGTACTCGATGCTGTACAGTATGCTACATGTTCATTCGACAGACCGTCCCGCCACCGCTCCTTCCATCAAACACGAAGAAGTTGGCTATCGGCGCTTCTCGTGCAGCCAATGCTTTCAAAATATCTTGGGCCAGCATCCCACCCACCACAGCACATACCGGGGAAAATTCGTGAGATGCCGCCGTGGACAGCGTTCTACAAAGGCTGTATCAGCATCACAACGCCTCAATGTATCATGGCGCCCACTCGATCAGCTCCCGTGGCATGGTATCAAGCACTTGTTTGTTTACATCGGATGTCTCCAACAGTGAATTGGCTATCGACAGAAGCTGTGGTGCTTCTTCCAAGCTCTGCGGAAGCTTTCCAGCGTGGGTGTGCTGATACTCCCAGATGGCTGCGGCATCCGTTACACGTTAGCAGTGGGAACGATATCTAAACCAACACACCCAGTATCGCATGTAAGCCAGCCGGATTAAGCTCCTTCGTCTGTCTTCTCGTCAAAGCAGACCATCGGTGGCGTAAGGCCATGTGCAAAGGTGAGTATACCGCGCTGGCTCTCAAATTGCGGGGTGCGTCACTCGGAGCGGACCGATCGCTGTAACCGATGAAGAACAAATTTAGCTCAAGGACGAAAACATACTCACGGGGAAATGTAGTCGTGCTTGAGTAGGTCGCAGAAAATGTAACCCATCAGACCAAAAGTGCCACCGGCATAAAACGGTTTCCCGAAACGCCGGCAAACTTCATTTATACGGATCTTGTGGGTGGTGGCCAGTTAGCATGGCGGAGACGATTCCATGAGCGCGTGACACGTCTCACCAGTCCTTCACGATCCCAATCGGTCACACAGACGAGGTCGACGCCTCTCACCAGTGCATCAAGTGACTCCCGCTCTTTCAGCAGGTCGTGACTTAGCGCCTGGATAGTGACGAGCGGATTTAGACTTTCTATGCGGATCTTGGCGGCGTCCACTCTCTGTCGAATAATAACTCGCATCAGTCCACTGACTGTCCACAACGCCACCAGGAGAAAAGAGGGCACCTTTTTCCCAACATCATCATCTCGGAAAAAGAAACCTGTCCCGAGATCCTCTTCGGTGACATCATCGGTGTCAACGATAACAAGTTTTCCGATTCCGGCAAGGACAATGTTCTTGATAGCTTCGGTTGCAGTCCCTCGTAACCGGACGATTAGAATAGTCGCATTTCGCATGCTGTGTCCCCCGCGGTCAGTCTCCGGACTGCAGATGTACATACACGAAGAATAGAATTCACCGTTGCTGAGCTTCGAGACCCCATAGGCGTATTTGGCGATCGTAGACAGCAGCTTCGTCTGCAAGAGATGGATCCAGTAGAAGAAACGGACAAGAACGCGTCCATTCTCGGAACACGAGGCATGGTAATCCAACGTAGACTTACCCTCTGTGATCTGGACAGGGTTTATTTTTGTGCTACCTTCATAGTCCGTCGACATGTCAGTGTGCCGTTTGCGCAAACGGGTACTGGCACCCATCAGGAAAACAGGGAGGAAAAGATATTTCCTGATGGTAATGACAAATTGATGTAAATATGGA
>QGOI01007561.1:0-15811 GCA_003313885.1 Boletus sp. MG55 | reverse complement strand
CCGGACTAACAACTTGACCATCCACGCTTTGATCTTCTATGTAACCGTGGCAGTGACGGAAACCGGGAGCCGGATCCTCGCCTGTCTGTCAACCGAGAGATGTCACGCCACCGTCAACTCAAAATGGGTGATACCTGTGTGAATCATTTCAACAGGCAATCTGCTCAGCGGCGAACCACCTGCTATCGGACCGTCGTGTGTGGAACGGATACTGCATCAATCGACATTCGGTTGGGGCCACATGATGCTATCATTGCAGATAACTTTGAATCGGAGGCTTAGGCGTCGAGACTCATCAGACGCGGGCGAGCTCGAGGGTTGTCGGATTACAGTTATTTGCCGCGCGATGCAATGATTGCCTTCCAAATGGACCAGCTCGGCGTCTACCGCAGTCAACGAAATCCCTCGAGCTCTACCCCGTCCCTTGCGATGTCCATTGCTGTCCCTGAACGACAAGGTTTACAGTAACGCAACCTTTCCGACTGATCTTGATTGCGGGGTTCGCGCGTGGCGATCTCCTGTAGGGTAGTAGTCAGGAGTCAGGACCGACCTCCGAAAACATATGGAACTGCGGACCGGGGTCCTTTTGGAAATGGTTGTATGAGCATGATGAAGATCGTTAGCTGACGCGATAGCATCTTGTTGTTGGTCCAGATTGTCGACTCGGAGGAATGTCCGGTGATGCCGACCCTCCTTTTCCACCGAGGTTGACTGCCACGTCACAGTACCTGCTATGGAGGTGCTCCGTGAGATCGACCTACGCACGTAGTTCTTGCCGAGAAGCCACAGTGGGAAGAATATCGCTAAAAAGTTTAAGTTAGCTCACGGTTGTCCACTGATCGCTTGACAAAAAAATAAACAAGCAAAGGATGTATCCATGGGATACCCACTCTCGTGCAGGCAGAAATGGGCTTGCCATCGTGATACTCCAACGTACGGCCACGCGCGGTTGGTGTAAGCAGTAACTACACTATATTTGCCTAAAATGGTAGTGTTACTCGAAGCCATGAAGTTAGCACACTGGGCCACTGGCAATGGCATACTGCAGTACGCTGAAATTGAGTCATCTGTCTCTCCATTACCAGCGGGCATTCAATGGATTACAGTTGGGGTTATAGCGTAAGTGCACTCGGTGAGTTCCTCGACCTGGTCTTGAAACCTTTTCCATCAAGTAGTCTGAGGGACCTCAGGGTTTTGCGTCAGGGTCCTTTCATCTCAAAGGTCATCATGCTACCATCATGCTTCTTTTGTTTCATCTCATACCGACAGGATGTTGAGCAGCTATTAAAGCCAGTGCAGAAATGCACATTATGCCTTTTTTCGACCTGGCACCATGCTGATGGCACCCATTTCAGATTCAACTTTTCAAATCGACGAAGGTCGAGTGATTTTGGGTACCTATCTTACACTAACCGTCAACTTCCTCTTTCGCTAATGGTTGTGGAATAGCATGTTAGTACAAGTTGGTGCTGTCCGAGGTGAACACACATGCAAAACCATCTATGACAGACGCACCATTATTTTTTTCCACAGACTGTGACTTTCTTTTCCCTCATTTCACTAGTATGAGGGGTCCCACATGGCGGTTCCATCGAATCCCAATTACAACAGAGTTTTCTTTTTCTTTATACCCGTTTTACAGTGAAATATTCTTGCAGGTTGTAATTATCCAGGGCATCGTGGGGAGTTCCTCTTCACATTTGGCCCCTGGGTTCGCTGGTACTCCGGTGTATTCGTGCTGTGAGGTTCTCCTCGGAATACATCTAGTGATCTACGTGGCAAGCATTTTATTCGCCTGTTTTTGATGGTGAGCATCCAGTGGTTGACTACAGACTCGGACTACTGGAATCCCTGGGCCCCTTTCGGCACACCACCGCCGCATTTATGGTTTAACTCCATGTTCAAGTACTCGGGAGTCGCTCTTCTTACTTTTTTGTGTGTGACATTTGTTCTCTTCCGCCGTGGGCTGATCAGCGCATAGTGATCTGGGTCTCAAGGAGCGCACATGGAGACATCAATACTAGATCTCATCTGACTCAGTGCGTGTTCTTGTGATAGTCGAAGCAGAGCAGAAAGTTGGATTATCTTTTTACCTATATTCCTCACAGTCACGACACAGTTGATACGTGAGTGTCATCCGAGGGCTTTTCATACTAATAGCCACCTAAGGACGCTTCATTCAACAGGACGCCCTGCTGAGGAATGTGATTGTATCTCACACGACTAAATTTTTTCGTGCCGCTGCCTCGGGACTACTCAGATTCAAGCTCACTTAATTGGGGGTCCATTACCCCCCAAACCATTTCGCATCATTCCAGGATACCTTGAGCATGTTCCTTGAGGTATCGAGTCACCTAACATTCACCCGCCCCAATCCTCTTCACCGCAAAACCATAGTCGACCCTTTCCATATATGAACTGCAGGAAAGATTGGCTATTAACGTTTTGTACATCCGGTGAACAGCTCCGAGTCGTCACCACCTAGGTCGTCGGCGACCCGCCGCCACGCTATCAGCCGGCCCGGTCATTTCCGGGGAAGCGGACCGGGGATATTTATTAAAGTTTCACGGGCAGTGGAAGGTTCGGGCGTTTCTGCTCACCCTCACAGCCTCTTCGTCCGTCCGTCCATCTGCAGTAGCTGGCCATCCGCCCCCTGGATTCGTCACGCTCCGGACCGGTCTCACGGATGGCAGAACGCGTGTTTAGTCCTCGTCGAGACGGGAACGCTGAACCCAAAACACCAGGGAGCCTCGGAGTGCATCCCGAACACGACGGAAGGTCCACGTCAGGGTTGTGGATATGTCCCACACGGCCACGACCCCGACAACGTGCTGTCCGACGGGGATGGGGGAGGTTGGTGTTGGTGTCTACCGGTTCGTACCTCGTCGACCACAGCCTGGAACGGCAGACCGCGGACATGAGGAACGGGCTTGTGCGTCATGCCGCATGCGGCGTTGGTGAGATGACCCGCCCATTATCGACCCATATGATGTCCCTAAGCCAAGCCAGGTGCATGGGCGTACACCAGCGCCGAGGAAACCGCAGGCACATATAACAATAAAGAAACTTCCATTCGAGTACGTGGAATACTTGGCAAGGGGTATTGAATTGAATCGTATGTCTTTCCAATTTTTTTAGTGATCCAGTGCGATGATCTGTGTGAAGTCGAAGCTAGGGCGTCCCACACGGCATCATTCATGTTCCCCAGCGACTGGGTTGCAACGGGGCTTTCCACATGATGCATCATTCCTCGGTCCCTGTTCCGAGCTGCCGCATACACTGGCCAATTCTGTATCTATGGCTCTCTGCACTGCATTACTTTGACATTGCCAGTAGATTTTCGTGCGTGTCTTGATTCTAATCGGATTTGTTCGCTGAGTGGTAGCCGAGTGTACACGCTGGTCCTGCGTAGCCCTCGAGAATACTTTTGGATCCCGCAGTCTTCTCCGCTATAACGGTCCACCGGTGCGCTCGATCGGCGGGAACCAGTAACTTGGGCATCATGACAAGATGCGTTCCGGGTGTTCCAATGGGATCCCAGTGGAATCATTTCTCCCACCCGGGAAATCGGACGAAGTTCGAACGCAGATCGTGGGTACGATCAACTCAGGATGATCCCGAGGATCAGAAGTCTGCTATGGTATCCACTCGTATTCATCCATTAAACGATTTGAAAACATATGTGCAGAATGGGAAGATGATGGAGACAGACGAGACGAGCGGCGGACTAAGGTGAACGTAATAGGCAGCGGGGGAAAAAGTCAAACGTAAGGAGTTATAGGCATTGAATTCCGTATTTGCCGAGCGAAGAGAGACAGGGAGCGAAGCGAAACATTGCAAGGCGTTTTCCGAACCATGCACTTTCTCCTACCGCGAAATGCCGACACAAATGTTCACCCAGCCGTCCGCACCTGCCAAACACGCGCCCAGCCAACCCATTTCCGTCTCCGGAGGCGCAACGATTCCCTGAATCAACGCGTATGCAAGATCGGGGCCGAGCGATGGTGGAGGAATAAATAAAAGGGGAAGGTGCGTCGAAAGGTAGTGCGACAGTGTGTGTGCAGTACCTAGGTAGTTTATGAGAATAGCGCGAGCGCGAGAAGCAAGCGTGTTTTCATTAGAACAACGACGAGAGGTACATAGTTCAACTGGGCACGCGTACCATCGTCTAATGATGGCGGTACAAGGTCTTGTATGACCGGACCGTCGGGAAGGTATAGTCTAACGGGTACACTTCGGACGTTGTATGCCCCATCGCGATCAGGCGCACTTTGTGGATCGGTGGACGCCGGTCGTACATGCAACGAACCACCGGAGGGAGGCGGTGGTGAACTCGGTCTCGTGGGTGCCGTCGTGGGTACGATCTTGGAAGCGACGCGCCAATAGTCATCGAAGTTGTCTGGAACAAATCATCATCGACGAGCAATCGCCCAAATCAGTCAGCCAAGCTGGCCCCAAGGCGACGCGTTTTAGAGCACAAGGCCCCAGCGACCAAGAAAACTCACGTTCTTTGATGCCCTCCCATATCCCATCTTGTTCGGCCTTTCTTAGGCCGGTCATACGCTTCGTGTTCCCCCATCGGATGAAATCTGCTTCTTTCAATTGACCCATGAAAGCTTGTTTGCAGGACTCTGCCGAGGGTGGTAGGAGGAGTTTTTCAGTCGGGGGCGACGCGAGGTGGAGGATCAGTTTCAGTGGTGCAACCTGTAGATTCATCCCTGATCCTGAGGCAGGTGCGCTAGGTCGTATCGAAGCCGATATAGTATGGTTATCGTAGATCAAACCAATCGGCCAATGCCTACAATGCGCATGTCGTATCAGAGCACGTCCAGGGACACGACGCCGTGAAGTAAAGACCCAAAGTCCCCATTGAGCACCCGACGCGGTGAAAAGACGCACGTACCACTTGAGCAGAGTGCCCACTTCGCTCTCGAACCACCAATCTTCCTCTTTCAATATTTTACCAGCTGCCTCATCAAAGACGATGTCCATAAGGAATCTTCGTAGTTCTGGCATGAGCAAGGGCAGGTAGCTGACCCTCGGTGCCTGGATGTAGTAGCATTCGAGTCCGCGATCAGAATTTGCGGGGAGTTCTTTGGGATCGACGCGAATTTCGAGCGGGACGGTCCCTTCCCATGAGAGACGTCGGAAAAGCGTGATCGAGGCAGACGTGGCGAACGCTGAGCCTGCGTGGTTACGCGTGGTACCGTACGCCGACATTGGACGAAGAGCCCAACACCAACGCCAGATTCAGTCCAGTACTCGGCGCACGTGACCGGCCTATACGAGCTACATTGGAGATTCTGCTTTCTTACTCATAAATATTGTACAGCAGAGCTTGAATCCTAGACAAAAATATTGGCAAAGTATATCCCCACCCCCTCAGTGCCATGCACGATAGCACCCACGACACCATCAGGTCTAACCACCACCACCTTCTTCTCTCCCTCCACCGCCAAGTATCCCCGGTAAGCATGTCCGCCGCGGTCGACCACAATGTCCGTCTGCGCTACGGTCGTCACCTCGCACCCTTGAGGAAGAACGATCAGAGGTCGAATCACGTCCCCAGCATACCTCCTCAACCCCTCCAGGATGTCCGTCGTCGACGCCACATCCAGAGCGAACACGAGCACCGTGTGATACGTCGGACTGAACACGTCGAACAGCCTTGTCTCCGTCTCCGTTCCACTGGCAGCCAGGACCAACTGCGTGGCATCCGGGGCCCTATCCCCCGCCACCAACGCACCTTCCTCTAACACGCCATACGCATTCACAGGCTCGGCATGCGTGAACTCGTCCACTACGATCGGGCTCGCCCGATAATTCACACCGAGCATGTTCATCCGCTTTTCGCGTTCCATCGCGCGCTCGATCGTCGGCGCTTCGCGCAACTTGTGGAGAATGCCGGTGGTGATGTTGAGCATTTCGGCGATGACGGGAAGGCGTTCTGGGCTGTATGAGTCGAGGAGGGTGACTGGAGAGATACCTTTGTGGACCAAGGCGAGCTTCCAGGCCAGGTTGAGCTGTCGAAGTGACGGTATCAGCCACGGAGATACACCACTGAGAGATACCTACAGCATCTTGGACACAAGTATTTAGGCCTTGACCTCCGGTTGGACTGTGAACACTGAGGAGTAACGTTAAAGGAGGCCCGCAAGGAGAGATTAATGCACATACTGAGCCACGTCTGCAGAAGTTATACATTAGTGTAAGCGACAGAGTAACACGGTTTGGCTTACCCCCAGCAATAAAGACCCGCCCAACACCAAACTTCTCGACCATCCTGACGTTGGACCTGTCTCAAGTCATGTAGAAACGGTTAACAGTCCTTGCAAATATGGCTTTACCGGAACTCTGACAGAACGACGACCTTTCTGACATCGATTTCGCATCCGATCAATTTAGACATGCATTCGAACATCAGCTTCTCGTCCGCGATCAACTCTTTCGGATCATGGTCCTTCATGGTCATCAAAATCTGGAAACCATCGGGGGCAATCTCGTCGGTTGGGCGAAACATTAGGCTGCTCATACATCAGTTATCACGAAGTTAAACAACGGAGAAATTGACACTCACAAGTCAGACGATCTGTCACCGAAGAAGTGCCAGTGCTGGATGCAATTTCAGTAAGTCATTCGTCCCACATCAATCCTCCATAGACAAGGATCATGTGTACCTTTCGGTCGACCCCTTCAATTTCTACGCAAATATCACCGACAACGGAGGCATAATCTTGCTTGGTTTCGCCGAAGAATGTCAACCCAAGTTGTTTCCGAGTGACTCCTGACAGGAAACACGATCCATCGCACGCAAGGAAAGGGTCGGTACATAGTGGGTCACACACCTCTAGCACCATCCGCGCCGACAAGATATGAGGCCTCGAATGTTTCAGAGATCTCTTCGCCGTCCTTCTTCTTGACCAACTTTGCGAACACGCGCTCTCCATCGTCTTCAAACGATCGGAGTTCCGTTCCCAGTTCGACGGAACAACCAAACTTTTCGAGGTGAGAACGTAGAATACCTTCTAGCACTGGTTGACCGAGGAGCCTCGGGTTATTCTGCAGAGCATGCAGAATGAGTCATCCTCACAGGAAAGTTGAGCGTACGCCTTACATAGGGAATCGAAGGAGTCGAGTCGTTGTGAGTGAACATCGAGAAGGTCTTGGTAGGCTCGAGCGTGCCAGGCTTGTATTCTTGTATAGGCAGCACTGGCGTAGTTCCCCGATGAATTTCGTGTGCGCGGAGAAAGTGGAATACTTCAAAGGCACGGGGCTATTAAAGCAACGACACGGCAAACCACCTATTAGCGTCCATCAGCGCGTGGCCCATTCTGGTGGGGCTTACCCAGAGTCCGTGACCGCGCTGGTCGATATGGCAGTGAGGTTCCTTGTCGATGATTCGAACGGGGACGTGGTTCTGCAACAATGTGAGCGCAACAACGAGTCCCGATGGCCCTCCACCAGCCTAGTGCACCATGCAAAGGTCCTTAGCATTGTCCGTTGCATCATATGTCAACGCGATTTACCACGAGTACGGGGGCAACGGGAGTCATGATATACGGCGAATCGATGAGCTCCAGGTCCGCGATGTTGCACACGGGCAGCAAATTGATAATCCATCGATTCACCACATCCTATAAGTACCGTCCCTGCGGCAGATTATCTTTTAATCAACGACATCCGGGGACTTTACATAGTTGGGTTGTTCTGGCAGTGGAGCCTCCGTACGGCGACGGACAACCTGCGAGCCTGAAGAGTCCTTTTAGTGGCGTTGATGCACAGGACTCGTCACTGATCCAATCATCGGACTTCATAATTGCACTGGTGGTAGTGATCAGAACGGAATACATCATATCTTCACACAAATTTTTAGTTCTTACCAAAAGCTGAAGAAGTTTTATTGGTATCAGTGTTATGGCAGTAACGCATGGGTCGACTCGCACGGTATTGCATGCATCCACGTTCCTCCAACTTTGTTTGTGCGCACAGTGGGTTCAATGTGACTCCAGCCGACAAGTCCTCGCAGCGGAGGAATGGTCGGCAAAGGAACCAAGCGTAGAGATCATGAGACGCCGAGTCGGCGACGCCTCGATCGGTTGCACACAGGGCCAGTGACTGAGTGCATGAACACATTCTCCTGTGTCACACCTCCGAAAGTTGAAGGGAACGTCTGCCCATCATGAAGAAGTTGACAATCGGCACCTATGGACAATTCAGGTTCCCCCATGGAAATTCCCCTGGATAAGACGGGATATCGGTGCCGTTGAGAGATAACTGAATCCCATCCTACTTGTCGAAGGGCCTGCAGTCGTATCCACACAGGGCTAGAAGTATACGTAGGCTCAGTGAGGCCGTTACAGTACAAGTTGAACGAATTCAACAAACTTATGTAAGCCTCAGGACTCATTTGATAGCAATTACAGACAGGCTGAGCGAGTATGAATATGAGCAAAGCAAGACAGGTTGAACAGCAAACGAGGGTATAAGCTAGGCACCGATATGTATGTAGAGAATGCGTTGATCAGTCACAGTGGTATGTCAACCAATGTGTTCACATCGTCTTGTTCAGCGCGAATGCTGACACCGTACGGGTATGACTCCCCCCATCATGTTGTTGTAGAACATCGAGGTGATCTTATTCCGAGTCGTATGACCATCGTCCACAGCCCACATTATGCCAATAGCGGAGGGAAACCCGGCAAACTGCATTGCCCGCGCGAGATGGATCACCTCGTCTAGACTCCTCATCTCCGACAGCCGTATGACATGCGGAGAGGTATGCAAACTGGGCGTTCTCCAACTCGCGCCGGATGATATTTTAGATAGCGAAGTGTCCGTCGTGGAGGGCAAACGCAGAATCGAAATGTTGGTTCTGGTTTGAGAGACCCATAACACGTAAGGTGAACCCACTCGTTCTTGTTAAGTAATGATGGCCGCTTCGCTGCCCACAGAAGCGTGTTCATTCTTGCCGATGACCTTCGCTTGACCCATAGCAACCAAGCGTTTCCCTTTTACCGCAGAATTCGATGGATCATGCCGTCAAGCACGAATGAAGGCAGTCGAGGCGGGGGTGTAAGACGAGATGTAGAGATGTGAAAGATTCTGTTGGCTCTTTCAATATGGACCAGCAGCGCGCAACGGTAGAAGGGAGAACTCCGCAGTGGGGCACCACTAGATATGTGGCTGAGCTGGATGTGTCGTCTGGAGGAAATCGAGAATCGGGGAGACGACCTCGTCTCAAATTCCCGCAGGAAGCGGCCAAGATCTCTAGTGACGTTCATCTTCTTTGCAGGCAGTGTCAATGATTCAAACACGAGCGTTGGTGATTTGCAATGGGATATGAACCGGATCTCTGTCAATGAAGACAATGAGCGCATCGCGATATACTTGCTCGCATTCACAATGATGACAGGTCCGTCACTGGCTGCTTGTTGGAGATCGGGGAAGAGCGGGGGGAGAAGGGAAGATGCGAGACCGGATAACTCGCCTGCCGTTGCCCCGAGCTGCTTGTACCAACTGGAAAGAGCAACCACCAGATTGTTCAAAGGGATTAACCAAAGAGGGTACCCTCGTGGACAAAGGCCAAGTGATTCCTGCCCGAGGACAATGGCCCCTTCGAGGTCTGTCACTGCCCTGAACTGCTTGTACCGAGTGAAGAGACGGGCTCCAACACCATTCAAACACTTCGACAGATCTGGCTGCCCTAGTGGGCAAAGGTTGAGTACTTCTCGCCCGAGGGCGGTGGTAGCCTCAAGGTCTGCCATTACCCCAAGTTGGTGTACCGAGTTGTGAGAACAATTGCAAGGTTTTTCATAGAGCGAGGGTACGCTTGTGGACAAAGATCGAGTACTTCTCGTTCGAGCATAATGGCTTCCTCAGTGTCCACCATCGCTCCGAGCTGGTTGTAACGTTCCCAAGGATGAATTGCAGGCTGACCCAGAGAGACCGATCGATCTGGGTGGCTGGGAGGGCAAAGTTCCAGTATTTGGCGATCAGGGACGATCGCCTCGTCGATATAACTAGTCCCCCCTCCTTCCTTAAACTTGGCGAAAACGGAATCTGCCCGCGAATGCAACTGTTTGACTGGTAGGCGCATCGTTTCACTGCTCTTCATGCCGAAAAAAAGGAAACAAGTACCTTTTTGATGCTTTTGACCGTATGCAAGCCACCCATATTCGCTTCAACATGGTCGTTTGGGAAAAGGCTGGAATGTTGCGCGCGAGCACCAAGAAGGTAGAGATACACAGGATCTATTGCACCCAGCCACCGCGATCATCCAATTCGCCCGTCGAGGGGCTGCCTGCACCCTGGGAAGAAAATACATCTTCATTCCGTTGGACTTGTTTACCGCGTTCCGTTGCCTCGCATTGATGATCGCTGAACCAGGGTACGTTGTCTTCACGAGGTTCTCAGCTTTCAGCTCGCGTAAAAGACAGGTCACGATCATCGATGCCAACAACGCATCCTCCACTCTCAGCATCACCCATTTGGTCCCTGTCACAGCCTGGGGCGTCAACAGTCGACACCCCTCGCATTACCACCCCGAGTATATCCACGAATGTCCTGCGAAACCTCCTCTAGCACGCCTAGGTTTTGGATTCCTCCCGAGTGACGTGGCGTGCAGATCATGCGCGGTGATGAAGCGAAAGAGATGCAAACTCTGGTGGCTGGGAGCACCAGAGATGAGAATCGTGTGGCCTGGTTTCTCGAGGATGGTGCACGCGTGATCGTGCCATGTATCGCAAACATGCGCGCCCCCAGCCTCCGAGGCTGTCTCTGCACATGGAGGGGTACCGATGTCGCCATGATGGAACGACAGAGTGTGACGATACATGTTGGGGCCATAAGGACGCCCTGGGTGATCGTTAGAGGGTGCCAATGTGACGCGCATGGAGGGATGATGCCGTTTATCAAGTATGGGTATGGGAGGACACCCTTCGTACCCGGCCCTGTTCCAGGGAATGATGCTACGACAGAGACATCCCTCGACCTTTGGTACTCAGTAGATTTAATGACCAATGCACTTGGCCGTGACGACGTATGGGGAACAAACGGCGGGAAGATTCGAGTCGATGGTAACGCCATTTGTGCGATCATGAGGCACAACGCGAGCATGAGCAAAGGCATAGCGGAAGAGCGATGCAGATGTACGCGATGGCAATGGTGAAAGTAGGGTGGATGCATGACGGTCGATAAATATGTAACGTCCCCTGGAATCCATTGAAATTAGCCAGAGAAAGGTGAGAGGAATGTTCAAGTTAGATATGTTCAAACTATCTACCTTTGTCTTATCCGTGTCAACGTGCGAAGAGGATCATCGTTTTTGATAAAGGTTCCCTGATCCAGCTCGAGGTGATGATGGGCTCGAACTTGTTGAAAGTCGTCAACGTGTGTAATCGGACTCGGACTCCTCGGAGATATTTTGGTGGCAGACCTGCAAACGTTGAATAGAACCGCAAAAGTTGGTAATATTCTGGTCACCGCCACCAGTGGAATTATGAAGCGATCATCGGATTGGATCACGTCCTGTGCATCGGCCAGTGCGAGCCCTGTTCGGGGACCTGGTTCAATTGTGTAGATTCCACTTCAAGATCGGCGCTAACGTGTTCGTCAACAGTTGGCAGATGGCCGCCCGCCGGCTCGCTCGAGTTCGGGAGGGCTGCCATTCATTTTAACTGCTTCGCTGATGGGCCATCCCGACCGAACACCCCGGGAATAGCACGCGAACAGGGCAGTATTACTGTAAGTGACATACAATCTGCTGCAGCAGTACTTATAGGATGTGATGAATTGATAGACTGTCAGTGGTCACTTTGCTACCCGCCGTGTGCAACATCCTAGACTTCAAGTTGGAGCTCATCAATCCGTTGCAATATCATGACTCCTGCCATTGCCCCTGTACTCGTGGTAAATCGCGTTCATATGATGCAACGGACAAGGCTAAGGGACTTTGCGTGGTGCACTAGGCTGGTGGAGGGCCGACTGGGCTCGTTGTTGCGCTCACATTGTTGCAGAACCACGTCCCCGTTCGAATCATCGACAAGGAGCCTCACTACCATATCGGCGAGCGCGGTCACGGACTCTGGGTAAGCCTCAGCAGAATAGACCACATGCTGATGGGTGCTGATATAGTATGGCTTTGGGATTTTGTCGTTTCGATAGTGCCGTACCTTTGACGTATTCCACTTTCTCCGCGCACACGAAATTCACCAGAGAGCTACACCCGTGCCGCCTGTACGGGAGTACAAGCCTGGCACGCTCGAGCCTACCAAGACCTTCTCGATGTTCACTCCCAGCGACCCAACTCCCTCGATCCCTTATGTGATGTGTACTTTCCACTTTTCTGTAACGACGACTCATCCTGCATGCTCTGTAGAATAACCCGAGGATCCTCGGTCAACCAGTGCTAGAAGGTATTCTACGTTCTCACCTCGAAAAGTTTGGTTGTTCCGTCGAACTGGGAACGGAACTCCAATCGTTTGAAGACGATGGAGAGCGCGTGCTCGCAAAGTTGGTCAAGAAGAAGGACGGCGAAGAGATCTCTGAAACATTCGAGGCCTCATATCTTGTCGGGGCGGATGGTGCTAGAGGTGTGTGACCCACTATGCACCGACCCTTTCCTTGCGTGCGATGGATCGTGTTTCCTGCCAGGAGTCACTCGGAAACAACTTGGGTTGACATTTTTCGGTGAAACCAAGCAAGATTATGCGTCTATTGTCGGAGATATTTGCGTAGAAATTGAAGGGGTCGACCGAAAGGTACACACCATTCTTGTCTACGGGGCTTTAATGTGGGAGTGGGACGAACGATTCACTGACATTGCATCCAGCACTGGCACTTCTTCGGTGACAGATCGTCTGACTTGTGAGTGTCAGTTTCTCCATTGTTTAACTGCGTGATAACTGATGTATCGGCAGCGTCAGGTTTCGCCCAACGGACGATATTGCCCCCGACGGTTTTCATGTTTTGATGACCTCGAAGGACTATGAATCGAAGCAGTTGATCGCGGACCAGAAGTTGATGTTCGAACGCATATCTAAATTAATCGGATCCGAAATCAATATCAGAAAGGTCGTCGTTCTGTCAGAGTTCCGGTAAGCCACATTTACAAGGACTGTTAACCGTTTCTACATGACTCGAGACAGACCCAACATCAGGATGGTCGAGAAGTTTGGTGTTGGGCGGGTCTTTATTGCTGGGGGTAAGCAAAACCATGTAATTCTGTCGCTTACACTAATGTATAACTTCCGCAGACGCGGCTCAGTATGTACATTAATCTCTCCTTGCGGGCTTCCTTTAACATTGCTCCTCAGTGTTCACAGTCCAACCGGAGGTCAAGGTCTGAACTCCGGTGTCCAAGATGCTGTAGGTACCTCTCGTGGTGGTGTGTCTCCATGGCTAATACCTTCGTTTCGACAGCTCAACCTGGTCTGGAAGCTCGCCTTGGTCCACAAAGGTCTCTCCCCAATCACCCTCCTCGACTCATACAGCACAGAACGCCTTCCCGTCATCGCCGAAATGCTCAACCTCACCACCGGGTTTCTCCACAAGTCGCGCAAAGCCCCGACCATCGAGCGCGCCATGGAACGCGAAAAGTGGATGAAAATGCTCGGTGTGAATTATCGAGCGAGCCCGATCGTGGTGGAGGAATTCACGCATGCCGAGCCTGTGAATGCGTATGGTATGTTAGAGGACGGTGTGTTAGAGGAAGGTGTGTTGGTGGCGGGGGATAGAGCCCCGGATGCCACGCAGTTGGTCCTGGCTGACAGTGGAACGGAGACGGAGACGAGGCTGTTCGACGTGTTCAGCCCGACATATCACACGGTGCTCGTGTTCACTCTGGATGTGGCGTCGGCGACGGATATCCTGGAGGGGTTGAGGAGGTATGCTGGGGACGTGATTCGTCCTCTGATCGTTCTTCCTCAAGGGTGCGAGGTGACGACAGCGCAGGCGGACATTGTGGTTGACCGCGGCGGACATGCTTACCGGGGATACTTGGCGGTGGAGGGAGAGAAGAAGGTAGTGGTGGTTCGACCTGATGGTGTCGTGGGTGCCATCGTGCATGGCACTGAGGGGGTGGGGATATACTTTGCCAGGATTTTCGTCTAGTAGGGTTCGAGGACTACGAAGTCCTTGCTGTGGGTCTATGCGGCACTGTGGCCATCTCCGAGTCCGACTGGCCGTCAAACATTGTATTCTTAGGTACATCATATTACCACCTTCGAGTTGCGAAAGCAGCGATTGCACCGATCTTTCATCATTTTCGGGCTATTCGCCCCGGCATTAACAAGGACTTATGTAGTATATTGCTACTGTATTCCGAGGTCACTCGGCGTGTCAAGGTCCAACTTGGCATCATGGTCTCCCGCCTGGATGAATGGTTCGTTGCGTTCCAGCAATGGTCCGGGCCACGGACACCAAAGCAACACTGCTTGGATCATGTTGAACACACGTCCACGACTCGATGGCCCAGGCCGATGGACCGATGATCCAGAGTTGTGGTGCATGGTGACAGTGACGTGATTGAACAGACTGGACGAACCCCCTTGGCGGGGCGGTTAGGTTGAATGTGATGAAGGTCGGAGATCATTGAGAGTACGACAGCCGGGTTCGCCTTTGGTGAGCGTGATATCGGGGGGTCCACCGTGCTTTGACTGCAACGAGGCAGTGACCTTGGTCCGGACCTTGGAATTCGCGGTTGACAGTGTGGAGTCTTTGTTGCTAATTTATCTGAATTCAGACGGAGACCGAGGCGCTGGACACGGTCGTCGATTGAGCGAGCTGAGAGTAAATGGGCCATGGATGATTTCGTTGACCAAAGCAGGCTCGGGAAAGACGTGCAGTAAAGCACTCGAACAACTGAAAGACAACATTGTGATTGCATAAAGATGCCATGACGAACACCACCTAGACTTGCGCTTTGGACTTGAATACACGTCCACGATGATGGCCCAGGTCGATAGACCGATGATCCAGAGTTGCAGTGCATAGTGACAGTGACATGATTGAACAGACTAGACGAACCCCCTTGGCGGGGCGGTTAGGTTGAATGTGATGAAGGTCGGAGATCATTGAGAGTACGACAGCCGGGTTCGCCTTTGGTGAGCGTGATGGATCGGGGGGTCCACCGTGCTTTGACTGCAACGAGGCAGTGACCTTGGTCCGGACCTTGGAATTCGCGGCTGACAGTGTGAACTCCTGTGGAGTCTTTGTTGCTACTAGTTTATCTGGATTCAGACGGAGACCGAGGCGCTGGACAACGGTAGCAAGCACGGGAATGACGCGCAGTAAAGCACACGAACAAACTAAAAGACAACATTGTGATTGCATAAAGATGCCGTGACGAACGCCACTTAGGCTTGCGCTTTGGACTCGGGAACCACCACCGCGTTGCAAAGACGACGGTGACCACGCGTAACGCTCCCAAAGACGCGCGCAAACTCAGACCAGTCTAAGCGGTGCTGTGATCTCTCTTGGGCGCTTTGACCAATGGCACGTGTCAGCGCTCGGAGCATGGAGATGGACTTGGTGAGTGTGGACCATCGAGTGGGACGCTTTGACCGATGCTGGAGGAGAGATAAAAGGCTGATCGTGAGCTGTCCAAACAGGAACACAACAAGGTGGACCCACAGGGACCTACTAAAACGGATCACCCAGCGCCTGTCTTTTTTCCCGCTCTATTTCATCGACGCGTCTCTCACTCAAACCACTTCTATCTCCCCCTCCTCCCCTATCACCCCTGGGCCTTCTATCACATGGCCGGCCCAGATCGCTCCGACTCTCTCGCAGGTGATGCTCGTCATCACGAGTA